>JABFPN010007427.1:0-10319 GCA_022817305.1 Leptoteleia sp. ZL-2020
AAACAAAATAAGGGGAAACGAGCTGTGGTGGGGACAGATGGTTGTATTTGTTTTTATGTATGTATTTACTCAAACATACTCATCGCGACTCTTGACAGGGCGACTCCTCACAGGTTTGACTGTATTACGGTTCTCAAAGACTATCAGCCTTATAGTGTAGTAGTATGAGTGTCTTTAAGAACCTTAATACTGGTCAACAGAGGTCGTGAATGGCCGAGTGGTAAGACATGTGACTTATAAACTGTAGATCGGGAGTTCAAATCAAGGTGGGATTAAAGTAAATTTTTTTTTTATATAGAAATGCTTTGTTAGCCACTATGGCTCGACTGTGGCTCCTGGCCACATCCCACAGTCGATCCATTGCGGCAACATGTGTAGCTTATTGTGGCCAAGACTGTGGGCTCCCATGCCACAGTCTTAGCCACAGTGCTGCCATAGACTCTGCCACAATGTTTTTTCCACGCGGGCGGTTCTATGATTTCAATTAATTTTAAGAAAGCTCATATTTGGTACACTTAGAAAATATGAAATATTAAAAAGAAAAATAAGAAATTTTTTAAGATTAAAATACATAAAATATTTGGAGAAATAATAATAATAATTTTTGTATGTAGTCTGCAATGTAGTGCAGTGACAAAAGAATTTGGTTAATGTCTGTAATAATTAGAGTTCCAGTTGATTTAAACACACAATCGGATATATTAACAACAAATTGGGTAAATTAAAACTAACATTTTTATCTATAACAATCATCTGTATATATATTTATATTGTTAATTTTATTCCTGTGAATATTGTGTAAGTGTAACTGTGGTGATAAGGTGTAAACTTATTCTGACAATATATCGTAAAATTGTTTCCTCGTTAATGTATGAAATCCGTGAACAGCAGTTACTTATACAGAAGATAATAAATATATTATAATTTGGTACCTTTGATAAAAGTACGCGTTCCGGGTATAATAAGAAATAATTTAATTTATGTACAATTAGTATTTTCCCTTTCGTGGATATTACTGGATATTATACTAATTACCACATGCATGAATTAATTTACTTAAGTACTTTCATATTTACTATAAAATTTAGTAGCAAATACTAATTGTGTGCAAATTTATGTAAACTTTCTTTCAACGTACGCAACGTATATATATATATATACTTTAAAACATATTAAATCGCAAATACACGTACGTAAGCACGAAACGTCTATTTGAAAAGGACTAAACAGAACTTTCTCTCTTACGTCGATGTTTCTTATCTCGGAAAAATTTTACATGAAATGTCTTTGATGTGTATTGTGTATGTTTGACGGGGAAAGAGTTCGCGTCGTTCCAGCGAATGTACGGGGAGACGAATGAAAAGCAAGGCGAGCGAGCGCGTACACTACTGCGTGTGCCGCAGTACTTTCAGATGCTGGCAATTTTGAGTATTGCTTTCCGCGCGCTGGACAGTCACGGTATAAAGAAGTTATTTGGTCCCGTGGCAATAAGATGTAGATCGTTCAACGCGCAACGATTTGATAGAATCTATGCTTCGGCAAAATGCAATTTTGATGACTGCCCAGGCGGAGGGTCCTGTTAACGGTCTTTTTGTCAACTTACGATCCCACGGGATGATATCCCGCTGCATCGGTAATGCGTCTATAAAAAAGTACACTCGGGAAATAAATGATGTTTTTGATACATGTCTGTTAGCAAGCGCAGACGAACTTTGATTTCCGCCGATGAATTGCTTTGAGTTTTTACTATTTTATACTATTTATTTTACTAGTTTTTACTATTTATTTTACTATTTACATTTTTCATACTTTTGAACACATAAAGTGTAACTTGTGCAAATAACAACGGCTATCTGATCTGCAGTTAGATTATATATATGTGTGTGTGTGAGGGTGTATGTAATGTATACAAATGTTTTATACTCGTAAGCATTCTGCGGACAGGATTTACGATTTGATTTCTAATTTCAAATCCAATATTTTTTATACGCCAGTAAAATAAAAATTGTGTTGATATTTGTTTCCTTGTTGAGTCGTCACAATTTGATTCTATTTCACGTTATCGACATAATCAAATATTCAACACGTTTTGACTTCTTACTGCTGCTGCGCGCAAAGTTTTACGAGACAACTTTTTATCGTGTTCCCTGCGCAATGTATCCACGCGATATATAAAATTTGTTCAAACTGTACAACTAGAAATTGTACACTTTGATAACAAAACAAAAAATATCTCGAGTTAGATTTAAGAAAGGATTTAATTGATGTCAAATAATGGTATGAGCACAAATTTTCGGAATAAAAAAAAAGTAGGAATTTTTTCATCCAGTCTTCACTGTATTAAAGTGATTCTTCAATGCGTCACGTGTTAAAAACGCCACCCGGTATCCAGGTTTGCATAGTGTAAGAGATTTGCACCAAAATTTGGTAGGATGTTATGTAGTGAGTGACGTGAGAGAATCGTTAGGTATACTTTATTTGTCAAATCTAACTTTATTTTTTATTAATTATCGTGTTTTTAAATTTTTCTGCTGTCAAGTCTTTCTTTGTACCGCAATGTATGTATTAAAATTGCAAAATTAAATTTACATTTTGACAAATGAAGTACTTGTTTTTGGTTTAATTCTGTTCACTAATTAACCCTGGGTACCAAGCGGCGTTTTTGATATGCACTACACTATCACGTTAATTCAGACTCACATCTATAGAGTTTAGTTTAGCAGTTAATGAGACTTAGTTAACTTAGCTGTTAATGACTGTTAATAAAACTACTTTTAAAGATCAAACAAAACTGTGGATTCCAATAATGTTTAACTTAATTGAAAGTTCATATAGCTTTAATGGATAGTTGGATGTTGCTGCTGTCGTGTTTAAATGTGATGTCAAAATGTAATTGACTAAAACGAATGTTGACAGAATATCGTCTCTTCTTAATCATCTTCAATATTTGTATCATATTTAAGATAGAATAATCACGCACCTACCAGGTATTAACGCTAAGAATGAAATTTTATGCAAAATTAATATTTATCTTCGAATTCGCCGAAAGTTAATTAGGAGTTTAGGTGGAATTCGAAACGGTAGCAGAGTTGCGGCGATATGTAAAGGCGCGCCAAAGTTTCAACATGAGTTTCTCGTAAATTTCTGGATTTATAACGTTTTCCTCTGGACGAATCTATCCGACTCCAAATCGAGCAGCTTACAATGATGAACACGATTTTCAATGTAATCTACTGGACTTGGAATTCAACGAATTCATTCATTGGAAAATAGTATTATTCGGAACATTTTATAATTCTTGAAAATTAACGAGAACCATGCTCGTGGATGTAATTTTTTTAATATATATTTACGTAGTTAAAATGTCGAAATAAAGATTATCGTTAATCATTTGACCAACGTTTAATTAAATTGCAAGGCATGAATCTAAACTTGGACTTTTAATTATGAAATTAAAACAATGAATTCTGGTATTTTTCTTTAATTTTTCAAATCTTGTTTAAAATTTTTAACTTTTCTCTCACTAGTACAGTACTAAGTATAAGTGAAAACACTTTGAAAGTTTATTTTATTTCAACATCTGGTAAATAATAAACTTAAGGCAAAAATAAATTTTGTTGCTCATTTTGTTAACCAACTGCGAAATATATTTTTCTAACTCAATTTTTAAGTCTCAGGTTCAAGTGCTGGCACGCAATTTTCAAAACACGTAATCGAAGAATCGAAGCTAAAAAATCATTTCATCAATTCGTAAGACGTTAGATAGATCTTGCAGCGAGTTAATTTTCCAATATCAACTCGAACTGGAAATTTCCCACAGGGCTGAAAAATCTCTGGCTATCTCACGCGGAGGTTGTGTAAGAGGGAGAAAAAGATCACGGTGTGTAAGATGAAGAACGAAAACATTGGGGCACTCGTCTTACATCAGTGGATAAAAGTTACAGCGATTAACATTTAAAATGCACTTCCAACGATTCATAGATTTCCGCAAAGTTGCGGCAATCTGACAATGTTGAATTTCGATACGATGAATTACGCCAACGCTAGCAATTTAAGAAAAATCTCAAATCAAATCGAGAAAATTTTGACTGGATAGTTGTTACCGGAATCAAAACAGCGACTTAGTTGGTTCGCGCGAGGAATGCAATTGGATTTGCTTTGTATTATAAAATTATATCTCCCTATAAATTATTTCTTTTATAATTTTATTTTATTGCTAAATTCCTTTTTATTATATTCTTTCATTTCGTTACACGTTTCCAGGAATGTTTCATTGAAGAAAATGCGGCGAATGTGTTGTAAAATTAATGAATTTAAGTACCTCGTAAATTATTATTAATTATATATTTTCTATATGTACTATTTCGTTGGAGTTAATAATCCAAAGTGTAAAAATCTCAATGCAACAAAATCAGCCACACGTGAGAAATATGCTTTTGAATCTCACATACTTCCAACGATAAAACTTGTTGAAATTTATTAATATATTTACTATTCAATTACTACTAATTTGACGCGTGACTTCTGATAAAATGCAATTATTTTCAAATTTAATTTTAACGTTAAATTACCTATTTATGAATTTACTTTTATATTCAAGTACCATAAATAGTTCAATGTATGATTTACTGTAATTATTTAATCAATAATACTTGAAAAATATCCTCGCCCGCTATTCAAATTGAAACGCTATTCAAATTCAATTAAAGTATAACCCCAGAGTGTTTGATTTAAATATTCCGTTAAACAAAGGTTCTTCGCGGCCATGATTAAATTGACAATTGTCCTTTGATCGAACAAACAACGATGGTAGCGGTAAAGAAATGCGGCCAATATTTGCCATTAAAAGCAGTTTCGTTTCGTGAAAAGTGGACGGGCAAGTAAAAAGGAAAAAAAAAAAAAAAAAAGAAAGGAAGGAGAAAAAAAGAGCAACGAAGGTGAAGTGGGAGAGGAGCTGTTTGTTGTTTTAGTTTAACTTTGCTATATCCGGCGACAGGGAGCATTTGTCACGCGACACATCAGTTTATGCGTCGAGGAAACGTCAATAAGCTACTCCTTTATTTTACCTTCGGTTGGCAATTATAGGAGAAAGTGTATCGGCCAGGACAGGCGCAGGAGCACGTACCATGGATGGGCCGATAATTGGCTCGCTGGATGCTCGGGTAATTAGAAATTGTCTCGTCTCGTTCGAGTGACCCGAACCAAGTGTGCGCGCGCTCGTTATGGTTTTCGCGTGGAGGCGAAAAAGGCTACGGGGAAGGAAGCTCGAGCTCGCAGTAAAAAGCAGCTAAAAAGAAAGCGACAATGTCCCAACGACAATAGCTGCGTCGTGCCTTCTTGTCACGCTCATCGCCGCACTGACAACGCCGAAGAAAATGAGGAAGAGCTTCGACGGAGAAGAAAAATTATGGACGAGGGAGCGAGGGCGACGCTTCGCCAAAGAAAGACGAAGAGAGCCGACAGGGAGAATAAACACGGAGGTGGCGGAAGGGGCGGCAGGCGTATGAGTCTCGAGTCGAAATAATGCCTTGTACTGGCACGAGATAAATGGATTTTCAGCAGAGTAAACTTTTTTCCTGCGACCAACGGAAAGAGCCTTAGCGCCGCGCACACTTAGGTCCTTTTCGAATTAGTACGTCGAAATTGCAAAGCCGTTCCTAAAGACACAATTTTGTAGTTTCTGGACAAAATCGCTTGCACATATGTCAAGAAACGCAAGCTTAATGGTGATAAAAGTAAAACGGTTCGCTTTAAGGTTAAATTTGTGGGAAGAAGGAAGACTTTTAAGGAAATGAACGTAACGTTAGATGTGATATTTTTGCGGGCCCGCGCGGAAAAATTTCAGTGTCACCTCGTCAGCCATATGTGGATCAGCATAACATTTGGACAAAAGCCTTAAGTAAGCCACATGTGGAAAATACGGTAACGCGTATGATTTAGTATGTGGCACAGTTTTATAAGATTTTAATCACACGGTCAGAGGTTTTATCACATTAATCACAGTGTTTGCCACATGTGGTTTTTGCAGTGAAACTGAAATTTTGTCACGCAGGGGTTTGGCACTGTACTAGAATCTTAGATAGATTTTCTTTCATAATAGGTTAAACTAATCTTTAAATAATTTAATGTGCATGATTATAAATATATTTTGAAATATATTTGATTTTTGGCATATATATAAAAATGTTAACTATACTGCAAATAACTGCAACGAATAATATTTTAATCAATATAAAGTTTATGATTGTGTATATCTTTAAATTCGTTTTTCCCAACACGTATTGTACTGTATCATGCTATATTTTGCTCCACTACTTCCTATTATATATGACAGTTTGAAAACAAGATATAATAAAGTCAATCTCTTTAAATTTATAGCTAAAATTTATTTCACGAATGAAACATGAATTTGGATAAGTCATTATTCCAATAATGACATCACAGACATTGAGACGAGAAACGAGATTCAAATAATGTACAAAAATAATTCAATTACTTTTTGAGTCGGAAGATTCTTTGCTTCAATTTATAGAAAAAATATAACAAACACAACAAGAAATATTTTATGCCTGGCATCGTTCTTCATAAATAGGCGTTACAGTTTTCTTTTTTTTTTTGTGACACAAGTAACCGATTTAATTACTTTGCGTGATGACGTTTAATTTTTACGTGTCCATAAAAACATGCCCACCGCGCAAAATAACTTAAACAAACTCGGCGCCGTTAAGGAACGATAGTGCTTGCCGTACAAATAATAGAATTTCCGTCAAATATGACAAGCATCTCGTATGTATCCTGGCTGGAAACGTCATGGAGCGCGCAGTTTTATAGCGTCATGAAATTATACGAAAAGAGATCGGTAGAGCTTACGTATTCGGAACTCCTAACTTGTAAAGTGTTGCACGCATTGAAGAGTTTATGATAAATTCATAAACACAACAACATGTGCCACACTTGTGTTGAGGACCATTTATTACGGTCGTCTGGTACTTCGAGAGAACATGACCCCAAAATCACGTGAAAGAAGAGCAGCATAAACGTTAATTGAATTCTGAATTTCAATTCGTTGAAATTTATATTTTCAATGCGATAATGTTGAATTACGATGACTTTTATTTTTAATAAAAATTATTTCGCAGCTTATTGAAAAAGTGAATAAATATTACGGGCTTAGGTGCGAGCGTTGGTGGTCGCAGTGCGGAAAATAAATGTGACGAGAAACTTTACAAAATTAAATACGTTCAAAAAAAAAAAAAAAAAGAAAAAAAAGATGAAACATTTTTAAATTATTTTATATTCAGTAATTTCTGTTAAAAATAATTTTCTTCCAAGACTGAATTAAAAATTAATCTTCAGTGCATTAGGATTCATATATTGAACCATTCTTCAAAAAAGAAAAAAATTTAAATTTCGTTCCAATGCGAAATTAACATTTCATCAACTCTATTTAAATATTAAAATTAAATTGCTTTACCCGCAAGATTCCATTTTTCGTGCTTTTTTTTATTGCCGAAATAACTAGCTCGTAAAAACTGTGCCAGCTTTACAAATATAATCTTATCTCCAGCCTTGACTTTTTGTCTGGATTTGTGTAGACGAAATTGTAATCGGCATCTCGGCCAATTTCGCTGCTAATACTCCGGGGCGTGGGCTAAGTAGCCAAATTGTACTTTTTCCTGACGCGGCGCTCTTTAATCTCATATCACCAGGGAATGAAGGCGTCGGGGGCAGGGTGGCGGCAAAAGGGGTGGTGATGGGGGGAGGGAGGAAACGTCAGAAGACGAGTTCCCTTAAACGTTGAGTTAATGTACAAATCCGCAGATGGAAAAGTTTGAGGGTCGCTACGTTACAGACGAAAAGTGAGAAGGAGGATTAAATTTGTGCCCGTAGTTTGTAATTTGCACGTCTTCGCCCCCGCCCTTGCGAGTGTACATTCCCGCCACGAGATTAAAATGCAAATCCAAATTTTCGTTCCGAAATAAGTCTGAAATATGATTATCACAATGCGATAAACGTACGGCTCGTTTACTTACAGAGTTTCCAGGTTCACGATCTTGTAGTGGGCCAGGTACGTGTGACGAAAGAGCTGGAACAGAACAAAAGTTGATTTACATTACTTCGCCTTGTACTTGAATTCGCATTAACGCTAATTTATGATATTCGCCTTCAAGAACCACCGGAATAACTCTTAATAAACTGTACTTGGTTTGCTCTTGAAGGAACGCTTGTTAATTACAGACAATTTACTTTTCTTCATTGTAAAGTAAACAATTTGAGATTATATCGAGGACCCGTTTTTCGTATTTAATTAACAACTTTTCAGCATATTCTATACAGACAAATATTTCTCCCCTGATTATAAATAAAAGCTCACTAAGAAATATAAAGTAATAAAATTCTTGCGAATCAAGTTAGCAACTATTTAAGTTATTTAAATTGTCATGAAAGTTAACTGAGTTATGCACAGTAAATTAGGAAATGTATTTTCAGCGACTATTTCGCAAATTATGAAGCCAAAAATATTATAATAATTTTCCTTCTTTCTGCCAGTTGAGTTTATGAATTTAATTTTCAAATAAAAGTCACATCTTTATATAAATCCTCAATTCCACGAATATAAATATTAAATGTTTATGGCCAGCCTTCATTGGAATGGCATAATAAAGGACAATTTTACTTTCTTAAAGATAATTAAAAGGGGGACCAGTAAAAACGTCACCAGAGGCGTTACGTAGTTGTTCTTATCTTGCTGGTTACGGACGTTAGCCCTTGAGGTGTAATTGTTCCCGGGCATTCGTCGTATATCAACTTGAATGTACTTCCTGTATCCCGTCTATTGCCATTTCCTGCCATTTCAAGCTCATGATGTCAAACGTATTGTAAATAGGAAGCGTCTCAAGGGCCGGCACAAGTTACGCAAGTTCCCTTTGAGGAACGGTCCATTTCAAAGTGTAAGGAAAATTACATGCGGAATATTTGTCAAAAAGTGTTTCAAAGCTTCGATAAAATCGTCCTCTCGTGCGCGAGTGTATACGTTTATAAATGTGAATGATATTGAAAAAAAGTGGAAATAAATATCAAATCCAAGAGGGATTCCTCGTCTAAAACGCGAAGCCTTTAGCGTTACGTACACATGCGCAAATACAATGAAACATTTGCTGCACAAAAATACATCTCCGCATCGAATCGGAAGAAAATAACTCGTACGTACTAAACTTCAGAACGCTGCAGAAAAATATATCCTCGTTAAAGGCGCTTCTACTTCTGTCGTGCGCTCATGAAACGTCAACATGAATCGTGTTGAAACATATTCCTCTTGAGGCTTGCAAGCGTTTTTTAACAAATAAATGTCAAAATCGCCGTTATTTATCAACGTCTTTATTTGCTGGATTCGCCAAGCGTTATTTTTGCGAAATGCAAAAATACTCTTGCAAAATGTGGAGCAAAGTGCGTGTTTTTCATGTATACGTGGCGTTTCCCCATACAAACATTTGCATTTATTTTTGTTTAATACATACGATTAAGTATACGGTCATTTGTTTCTTTGTGTACGTACCAAAAATGAAACAACAAATAATGAGGATGGCAAATGAAAAGAAAAATAATAATAAAAATTAGATATTAAAATTAAAATTAAATATGAAAGGGCCAGGGCTGTATGTTTATGAGATCCACCGTAGACAAAATACATAGGCACAGCTTTTTCGTAATATGGAAACCAGTCCTGTGCCAGTATCAGACCAGTCATCAATATTGGCTATTTCCACCTGGGATACTGGTTCGTTTCTAGAATGAAACACTAATTTACTGTGATTCAAGCTTAGTTACTAATGTTGGCAGCGAGCTTAGTTCAAGTTTACGTCAAGATTCGACTAATCTTTGTATCAAACTGACTTGAATTTGTGCCGCTTCTTCAGCTAAGAAATGCGAAATTGGCTAAAATGCAATGGTTGGTTAATACTGGGCCAAGTTTGGCCCGTTTGCCAAGTCAGTTTTTCTACATGCATTTATCAGTATCCCAAGTAAAAATTAGACTAGATTTTGTCCAGTACAAAAGTGGTACTAGCCAGACTTTGACCAGTTCAACTGGCCTAGTCAAATCTGACAAGATACTGTCCAGATTCTGGCCCATAAATACTGCAGCATTATATGACTATGTAGAGCCTAGCTAGGTTCTTACCAGTCAAATTCGGATAGTTTGTACAGTCAAAAAACTATTCCACATTTTTCCATCGAAAAACTATCTAAAACTTAACTAGATTTTTAAGCTAGTTCCTGTCCAGAATCTAGTGTGTTTTTGAAAAATTATTATTATAATT
>JABFPN010007428.1:0-10319 GCA_022817305.1 Leptoteleia sp. ZL-2020
GACCGTCGGCCCAGATATAATCCGCGTCACGCTCCCGATGGTCAGCCGACCGTTGGCATCTGACGGTCGCTTGGCGGTTACTAGTACAGTGCCAGTACTGCGCCGTTTGTTAATTTCTACATGGGTAGTTATTTTTATAATCTGTATACGATCTAATTTATTACTTTGTAGTTCAAATGAATTTAATGAAAAAGTACATAAATAAATTGGCTACACGTTCTATATTTTATCATACACATATATCATGCAAGTCAACATTAAAAGTAGTTAATATTTTTATTTAAAATAATTAATTATTAGAATCTTATTATTTATCTTACTATCTATCTTACTGTTTCTTATTAATATTAACATTTGAATAAATAGCCCCTATATAATACTTATTCTCCAACAGCAATCATAATATTAATTTTTATAATTACTGGAAATGTAATAAAAAGAACATAATAGATAGAATTGAAAAATGGTTAATTTTGCGCATAAAAGTATTTCATGAAATTAATAATTCATTTTTCCGATCGATTTAAAGTAAGTATGCAAAGTATTTAAATTATAAATCGGTACATTATAGTTGATTAGACTTTGTCAAACTTAATTACATTTCGTCTTAATTGAATTTTAATCTGATCTGTACAAATGAAATCATGTTTGGTTAACTTCAACCGATTTCAGCGTATCTAGTTGAATCAAATTTAATTCAATACACATTATCTGAAGGTGTGATCAATTATTTCGTTAGCTCTTATTACATGAATAGAAGTTACGTTAATTTAAGTTTTTTTTATTTGCGAATATATTTTTTTCTATATTGTCAATAATTTCTCATAGTACAATGTCGCACATATGATAAAAAATCAATTTAACAAATGTTTGATGTCTCACCACGATTTGTTGGCACGTCACTTGGTTGAATTGCAAATTTAAAATTCCCCAGAAAAAATTTAAAACAGATTTTTCTTCATATTTTCACATTTGGGCCCAGAATTATAATTCTAAGATAAATTATTTCCAATGAGAGAATAAATATCTTTGAAAATATGAGATAATTAAAATTTAATATAACATCTGTTCATGCAGGAAGTATACACGAAATTAATAACGTTTTCGTAACTGTCAAAGTTAGACTGTCTCGAAAATAAGTTCACTAGTTGTATTAATGCGCGGAGAGAAAAGATTAATAAAAATTACTGACATTGTTGGTAAACTGGTCATATACTTGCAAGAATTGAAAAAATTACTATCCTAAGTTAGTAAAAAGTGTCAGCTTTCTAAGAATCATTTTCAACAAATTGATGTTTTGCTAACTTGAGATAGTAATTTTTCAAGTTTTGCCAATATATAACCAGTTTACGAAGAATGTCAGTAAATTTTATTAATCTTTTCTCTCCGTGTGGAAATTTACAACTTTATGTCATTAACAATTAAGGTTTAAATTCAATATTATAATATAATATAACCATTATTCTCTTATGGCATAGAATCTGACCAAAGATGTATAATTTAATTATACACAGTTGACCCTACTTTACTGCTGGCTTACTCCTAATATAAGACTCGTGTGTCTTAATGATACTGCGAATTATGAAAAATTTGTTATTTTAATGTATTTAAAACTTTCATTTTATAATAATTTGGAATCATGATAATTTGCTTAAACCAACCACGATATTGGTAATAAGAGGAGAAACAAACAAATGGCCACAATTGTTCCCTTTCGAATTGAAACAATTTCAGTTTCCACTGAATAAAATATGTTCAAACGTGGCTAATATAGTTTAAAATTGTGGTCAGCATTTTTCCCAAAGTGTCATAATACAAAATCGGATTTGAAAATACGAACGAGTGGTGACAATCGCGATGATTTGCCTTTCATACTGCTTACTCCCCTTTTCAGTCGATGCCGGATATTAATTTAAAATTAATTGCAAATTCAGTGAGATCGTCGCCGATGATGCACGGTGATTAATGTATACGCCTACCGTAAGCCCGAAACTGTTCGTCCCCTTGGCTCTCGTATGGTAAGTCCTGTGGGATAACAACCTCGTGCTTCGGATAACAGGGAATATCACGGGACACCCGACACCATAGAACACGCTGTGACAAACACCGGTTCCACGGATTATACGGCATAATCACTCGAAACCTGAGAGCTCGACGTTTGCAAGGTAATTTCCGTGAAATATCCATGAAAATCTATCGTACTTCACGCAACGGAATGATATAAAGAATTAAGTCCAGCTTTAATACACGACTTGTGGTTTCAAGTAGTTATAGACGAAGAATAATGTTTTAGTGATAATTTCGTCGACGACGATGTCATTTCTGTCCAATTGAAAATTTATTTGACATATCATAATGCTCACACGCGATAACAGTAATCGCGAAGAAATGTTCGACTGCGGATTTATTAAGATTCAACTGATTTTAGTACGATAAAGAAGTAGATGCAACGAGAAATTATAATGTAGAAGAAGAAGAGAGGAAATAAGTTCGAGAATAGGAATATTTAACTTTTTCATTTGATCTGTCGTTAAACAAATTTAACGAAAAAAAATTTATGATTTTTGGATTAATTCTTAAAGAGAATAAATTAGAACATTTATATTCCCATAACGCGCGAGAGAAATTAATATTAATGTGCACAACATCGATAATCCAATAATTAATTGATGTAAATAGTCAAATCGTATCGCTCAATCAAATTACTACTGACGTGAGATTTTTCCGAATTCTATTTAGTATTAACAGTTTTATTATAACATTGAATCGACTGTTGACTCAACATATAACAGATATCAGGTATCAAGACAAAACAGACTTTTATTGTAAAATTAACATCATAGTAACTTTAGCACCGACATTTTTTTCCCGTGAAATGTCAAATTTTTCAAAACAGTTTTACAATTTGAAAATCATAAATATCTTCTTATACTGACTTCATGGAAACAATCTGTATAAAATTCTCCATTTTTAAATATTTATTACAGATTTTTCACTGCAATTATTTTCTAATAATATATAACAATATAAATCGGGTTAATTTGGAACTAATAAACGTTCAATCAATTTCAACAAGCAGTTTAAATTAAACTGCACTTAATAGGTATTGTAATACGTGATCTATTATAATTATCATATAATATAATTGTTTATGATGTATATTAATTTGAAATTATTATCAAATCATCAAATTGAATTAAATTAAATCTCGACTAATCAGATGTTTTGCAGCATGAACTTATTCTAACGCTTTAGTTTAAAATCATGTCTAACCGTACCTAAAGATATTTCGTTCGGAATGATCAGATCAAACATTATAAATTTACTAATTAATATGCGTTTGATCAACCCTTGTTTAAGCACACTTCGTGTTTGATCAAATTTAATTTTCATCGTGTCAAATATTTGTTTACATTCCATCAAATTTTAATTAATCACTGACTTTAAATTACATTTAATCAGATCGAAGTTTTCAAACAAAATTATATTTAAGCTTTTTATATGTACACTGAAAAAAAGTTAGTTTAAAAATTATTTATATAATATTAGTTAAAAATTATTATACCGTATCAAACAGTTGAAACACTGTTCTTGTTATATTTAATATAAAGTTTAAAAAAGAGAGATGATGAGAATTGAATATGTTTTTATGATCCAGTATAATAAAAATGAATGTTTAATTATCAATCTCTTTTGTAATATATAATTAATATAACACGTAAACGCACTCTGTCTGCATTTTCTGACACAGTCCCTAATAAAAATGAATCAAACATATATGGACATATATTTTTCCTTAATGCACGTATGGCCATATATGGCCGATATATGGCGACGTATGGCGATATATGGCAGTAATTGATATAATATTCTAGCCATGTATGCATTTAATAATTTCCTTATATGGAAATCAATTATTGTCATATGTCGACCATATAATGCAATATAAGGTTTATGGAAAATCATATATGTCCATATATGAACTTTTTATTTCTTTTTATGAAATTGTTAAACCATGTGCGGACCATATATGTTTCATTTTTACTAGGGGTATAATAATTTTTACCTTATTGTTTTTCTCAATGTACAATATAATATTACAACACCAGTTTTTTTCGAATATGGTACAAGAAAATTTATTGCATGAAATAGAAAATATCGTTAAAATATAAATACACCTGTGCTACATTCGTGTAATTATTAAATATTATGCCACGAAAGAGAAAGCTCTTTTACTGATATTTTAATTTTGCAATATTGTAAGGTGCAAGAATTTGTTCTATAACTTATTTCTGCGTACACTTCGTTCTTAAGGGAGTGTCGAAGTTTGATGGCCGCAGAGTTAGTGTTTTATTTTAATTTATGGAATCTATGGTAATTAAAGTAAGCTCTAATTTCGCGGTAATTTAAAATTAACCTCTCATCTGCAATAACAAGACACCCCAAGTGTAAGCCACTTTGAAAAATGGCCGAAATAATAATCTTAAATTAAACACTGCCCACGATCGGCACTTTGTTAATACTTTTTCCCCGTTGCCATGTTAATGTAAAATAAAGTTTGCCGCGAGCGTAACAACGTCTGCGCGACTCGCGACGAAACTTTCCGCGATTCGGATTAAGTGCTTTACTTAAGCCACGCTTCCGCAAACTTAGTGTACACATGCCGTTTTGGAAGAAATATTTTAACTCCGCCCTCGTATTCAAATGAGGCAAACCGGCGAAAGTAATAACAGCGTCACGAACGACGAGAATGTGTTTCTAATAAACTTTGCGTCGGCCAGCTTCGTCGGCACGGGAGAGGAGTGATGCAAGGGGGAGGGAGGGGGGGGTAGTTTGACGTATAATGTAAACACATGGGTCTGGTCGCTCGTCGACGAAATTTTATTGGCGGGATTTCGCGCGAGATTGAACGAACGGATACGCCGTTTATCACTCGCGTTTAATATCCAAATCGACGGACTTTTTTCCGCCCCAAGCCGCCAAACGCACAATTCGCGTGTTCAGAATGCATTACCGCATCAGAATGATTTGTTAAGTTATGACAAATTGAACAACTTTTAATAAAACAACGAACTGAACGAAATACCATA
This sequence comes from Leptoteleia sp. ZL-2020, assembly GCA_022817305.1. Lineage (NCBI taxonomy): Eukaryota > Metazoa > Arthropoda > Insecta > Hymenoptera > Scelionidae > Leptoteleia > Leptoteleia sp. ZL-2020. Next base: position 5,091 of record JABFPN010007428.1, read on the forward strand.
ATTAATTGATGGTGTAATTTCATACTTAAATTGGGATCTATTTTAATTCATTGATGCAAATATCAAATTACTTCGTAACAAAATGATTTATTGTCCGCGATTTACGTTAACTTACAAAAAAAAAATGTCATGACAATATATATGTGAACATTCACGGTAATACATTTTTTATTGTAATGTTGAAAATGTTAGTGAATAATGACATCATCTAACATTGTTTTGAGAAAATAAACATTACTACAGAGTTCTATTAATTTTACTTATAGTGTTTCTCGTTGATTTAACAATACATTTTCTCAGTGCGTAATTTTGATGTATGTGGCACGTACACAATCACTGCGAAAAGACTACTTCGTAAAGTCTGATATTAAAACCAACGAGGTCTGAAATGCAGATTAACAATATTCGTTAGTCTGACAATTTTTCGATTGTAAAATGATCTATTCATTAAAATGAATTTTAAAAGTTTCAACAAAAAATAATAAATTAATCATCCTAACAAAGTATCCTAGCAGTATTCATAAAATTTATTATTGTCTAGTATAGTAAAATTTGTATAACATTTATTAATAATTTTACACTTGCCAAGTAATAAATATATATAAATTATTAATAATAATTGATAAACTATTAAATTATTTAATAATTTGTTATAGAGATTAATAAAAGTCTGAAACATTCGAAAGAAATAGTATTAATTTCAGACTTGTTTTTCGCAGTGGTATATTTTTACGTTTTATCTAAAACGTGATATATTTTACGTTATTTCATTCACACTCCTATTGCTTCATATAATTTACAAAGACACTTCTGTCGAAATGTGTCGACACGACTATGTTACTTACTTCATTGCCGAACGTCGTGTATCGTGCGTGCAAATATTATTTCATAAATAATTCGATTACGGTGACGTTGCGACACCCTCGGCGGCTGTGACAAAACTAAGTTTCTCCACGCGAAATTTTGTATATACTGCATAATGCGGCCTCATTATGTTAAACTATACGAGAGCCTACGATGGACGGACGACGGACTTTGAGAGGGCGAAAGGCGAATGCATAATATACCGCGCGCAACACGGATCGAGGGTGGAGTGGTTCGTAGGGCCGCTAGCACCGATATTCCCGTTAATCGCGAAGCGACTGCGAGCAAGCGTACGCGGGCCAGCATTTTCAATTTACTCGCTGCCAATGATGTCTCTCGTTTATTTTCTGAACCGTTGAACAGCTCCCGCACTTTTTGCCCCGCGTTTTCTTCGTCAAATTATCGAAAACTTAACAGCCTTTGGCGTGTCGGATTGGCCATCCTTTTCATTACTTTTTCGTCCGCGCTTTAGCGAATTGTAAATAACCAAGAGTCGTGAATTTAATTAAAATAATATCCGCAATACGAGCCGCTTATCGTTGGCCCAGTCGCGCCCATGCAAATGACAAAACGTGTTCTAATGCCGCCAAGGTCCGCGAAATTCAATAAGTACGCCGGTGGGGGTAAAGAGTGAAAAAAAGGGGAACGAGACGGGAAAAGTTGCTCATGGAAAACTTGAAAATTCAGCTATTAATTTTGGCGAGGCCACGGGCTCGATGTCGTTGGCATTGAGCGATCGCCTCATCTCCTCGGGAAAAGTTAGATGAGCAAATTTGTCGCTGCGATAGGCTCGCTGATAGTTGACGAACTCGGAGTAGTGAAACGGCCGAGACGCCAGACATGTCCGTTATGGGACCGTTACTATGGCACCTCCCGTTAAGTCTCCCCGTTGAATTCCCCGAAGTCACGAGACGGGTGCGGCAAAAATGAAGGTCCACGAAAAATTGGGGATACGTATTCCACGGGGGTGTCTGCGACGCGATTTCGCACTTAATTGACTTCATTGGCTGGGATTAGCGCAAATGTCGCGTGTATGTAAATAAGTACCGGCAGATTGCCATATAACTTTCTACCGGCCTTGCCCGTCAATTTGTTTCCTGCGATGAATTCAAGTTGACTTAATTAAACTTGCAGATTTGTAAATATTTTGGAAATAAAATTGAAAGCTGCTAATTTGGCATTTCATTTTAAAATCTGATATCAGAGCACTGCCGAAATATTTTAACAATTATTATAAAAAGGATTTTATTAGATATTGTCATGCACGAAAAAAAAATATGATGTGCACTACTAAATTTCTATTTTTGTTAGATATATTGTTTGGCTATTATTGACATGGGTAGAAATTATAATTATCGTAGCCAAACAAATTTATGAGAGTCGAATTTATGAAAACTAACCCAGCTAGTTGATTCAATATACATATACTGTATGGCTGAATCAGCCATACAAATTTATATAGTAGTCAACACAGTGAAATCTAAGTAGTTTTCGTTAACATATTGAGGTTATGTTCAGTCCCTCTTAGATAATTGTATGGTTGAATCAGCCATACAGTTTACGTAACGTTTAAATATTCATTTCAGTCGATTTAATATCTACAAGGAAAAAATATATATTGTTACGACAATCATAATAGTATTGTGAGTTGAGAATTCTTATCGTAATAATATATTATGTTTAAATTAATAAAATCAGTTTGTTGCATCAAAAATGCTAGTATCTTTGATACAACCATATAGTATATTTGAATTTATTATACTGCATTAATTCAAACTTGCTGTTCATTTGTTTTGTTTTACATTTCTATGTCTATCTTCACATCTTTGTTAAAGATAATTAAGTTATCTAAAGCTACCTATTTAAATATTTCAAGTTCTAATTGAATCACTAGATTTTTTCAAACGTTCCTCAACAATTCTATATATAACATAGAAAAGAAAGAAGTTTCATTATAACTTGATGTATTTATAATTTACAATCTTATTAGTGCATATAATTTATTTTCTTAATAATGTTTAAATATTAAATGTAAAACAAAAAAAATTAAATTATCAGAATGTTGTCTTGTCAAAAAACCTAACTTTAAGGTGTGATTCGTTGATTCCATTTCTAATTATATTTCGACTTTTTACAAAATGATATAATTAAAGTTTTTAACATTGTTTTCTACCTCACTACAAATGCTGACTTTAAACAAATGAAGATAAGCATTAACTAAATGCATTTCACGGAATTTAGTCTACCTAAACTTACAAGAGTCTTCTCATTGTCACGGCTGTTTTTCATCGACTCAATGTCAGGATTTCTAACTTTTTGGTAGAGTAAGCTTAACCTTTTTAAAACTTCTACTTTTGAAGTCTCACATTTAACAAGTTTATATAAATACTTCTTACATCTGCAATTTACGTAATCTGATAACTTGGTAATTTAATTTCTATTAATTAGTGCATGAAGTTAGTTCTTTTTTTGCTCATTTCTGTAACAAGTAAGTTTCCAAGTTTTGAAGGCCGTTGGAGTGATTAACTGTGCAGATGGTACTAACCTCCACATTTGTTTTTTTTTTACGATTTTATATTGTATATATATATAATTTTTTACTTGGGAAATAATTGCCCACGTCGATAACGAAATTAAAACAGAGATGTGTTTACATTTTTGTATTACTGATTCTTTGTTATGACTGCGACACAAAATTTTGTTAATAAATACTGAAAATGTTGCGTTATTTTATCGACTAAAGTGCAGTTTCTTACAATAGTATCCATTTATATAAAAAATGATTACATTACAATCATTTTCGTTACAAAAAAAATACATAATTTTTATATCGTTATATTTTACGCCGTGCACCATTTATTTGATTTCACCTTTCCTGTGGTGCAAAAAGACTGCTCTATGTAATACTCTTTGCTCTTTACTATGCCGCTGACTTTACTAATGATCTGCCAGTTTCCCTACTAAGCTTCCACAACAAAAGCCTTTTCGTAACATTGATAGCCTTGACGTGTCTCATATTCTTTACAAGATTTCCTCAAAAGAATTAAGACCCTTGATGATCTCTTTTCTTAGTAATGATTTTATGCTTTCTTATTAATGACAATTAATGGTAATTAAAGAAAGTAATTCGTTTCTCACCAAAAAAAAAATCCAGGAATAATGTCTACGATGAAACGTTTATACGAGTAATTCAAAGAAGTAAGAGGATGAAATTAATTCGATGAAAAATCTTCAGAATGGACCAAGCACAATTCTTATTATCATATTTATTGTCTCTCGCCGATTTTTCCCCAGTTATATTTAGACGCAATTATCATTTTGATTAGGTCTATGATTGGATCGTAGCTCAACACGCGGCAAATTACACGCTCCGGTACATGCAAGAGGCCAGAAGCGCAGCTCTGTGAAAACACACGAGCAGGTGTAGACCTCTGTCTGCTCGAATATATATGAGCGCACGCGTAAACACAAACCCGAATTTGGCACGAAAAGTGAACATTTTGGAACAGACACTTGAATTGTTTGTCCAACAGTGACGATGAAGGAAAGCGTTGTTCCACTTGCGTGAAGCGCGTCGCAATGAATGACTCGTTTGTCACTCGGGCATACCAGCGACGAATCCATCGGCTTTGATAATTAGTGAAGTTCAAACAAACTTCGCATCAGTTATTTACGACTAATTCGCGATTTCTATACGCCTCGTATTCGGAAATCAGGGTAGTCGTTCCGCCTTTGTTTTGCGGGCAAACTTTCGCGGAATGAAATGGCTTTGAACCGCAGCCGGTACGTAGTTTAGCTATCAAATCCCGCCATCGAAGTTGTTTTTTTTGGGTTTCTTTTCTTTTGTTTAAACCTCCCCCCCCCCCCCGATTTTCCCCAGGAATTATGTGTGAAGTTTCATCGACGCTTTTAAGTTTTATGAATATGCTAATCTCATATTGTTTCCAATAATACTAACATCGACGCTTGGCAGCAAGTAGCGAGCAACTTTGTTAAGGTAAACTGCACGGACGGGTAAAATATTTCATCTATACTTTATACCGGCAGGAGGAGACTGAATGATTCATCGAGTCGATGTGATTCTTTTCAAGATAAACACGTCTAAGTGTAATTCATGGAATTTAACATTGGGAAGAACATAAGTCGGGAATAACTTAGGTGCATAAGAATTTCAAATTCAATGCTATATTCAATTTCGAACAAACCGAATGAGAATTTCTGATTGAGTAGTGGAAACTTCCCAAGTAGAAATGAAACCGGGCGTGCCCGGTTTTAAATCGGGCCCGTCTGTGGCGGTGGCATGGTTACCCGGTTTCTAGGTTACCCGGTTAGGACCATATCGGAACCCGACTAGATAATCAGACC
>JABFPN010007429.1:0-10319 GCA_022817305.1 Leptoteleia sp. ZL-2020
CTATGTTGGGGGGGGGGGGTAGATAAGTACACAATTACCAAATATTTTAATATAATGTTCAATGAACACTAAGAATTTAAAGCATGGTCGTATATTAATGTTTAAAATGTGTCAAAACAACGCTTCTGCAGATTAAGTAATTCACTAATCAGATGGTATTAAACATTGTGCAAACTGAGATTTCTTTGATCGTTTTCAGTCGAATCAAATGTCAAATGTGAACAACAAAATCAAAGATGATACATATTTACATTCGACAAGGGCAAATATTAATGTATATAATCAGTAATGATTTCAATCAATTTTTTATTGATTGATTAGTGAATCAGACACCTTCAATTTGTTCAACGAATTGTCTCGAATAATTAGAATTGGACGAAGTTCATTTAAAATGTTCTAGTCACATTTAGGTTATATCCACACAAACTTTTAAATCCCAACTGGGTAAAAGTATTTAAATTATTTACTTATTTTCAACGAAATTATAAATATGTTTCACTTGGCGTTCAAGATCTAGCCAAAGATTTCAAGATAAACCAGAGTACACCGCGAGGAGGTAATCGGTTGAACTTCCGTACTTCAAATTATTTAGGTATAGATTGATTCAAACCTGAAATGCAAAGCATGCAAAAGTGATTCCCAAAAGAAGAGCAAATATTGGCGCGATGACAACCGAGAGCAGGATATAGCAAAACCCTTTTGACAATCGAAAGCAGTGTTTGGTCAGTCTCCAAGCACATTCAGGGCTTCGAATGCCTTCTGGTTCTGCGATTACGTCGTCCCATAAAATCTGAAAGACAAAAAGTACATGTAAATCACGATAATGTACGAATAGTTTAACAATAATTACACAAAATATGCCTACATCAAAAATATATAATAATTAAGTAAGCGATACAGTTTCATATTAAGGTTTAATATTTTTTGTAATAAAATACTAAATATTAATTATCAATATATGTCATTCATTATAAATATATTTAATGTACTATATAAGAACATATTTCTTCTTTAGTCATAATAATTTCAAATGGCTAGAAATTGTAGTACTATTTACTATAAAAATGTCTTACTTGTAATCAATACTGCAATTTTTTTAGTAACTTTTAATATGTTTAGATAACTATGAAGTAGAAATTATGCCAATGTTCCTTATTATATCTATTTATTATATTTAAAGAAAGTTTAATTTAAAATTTTACAGATTAAAGTTTAATGTTTAATCAATATTATAGCACAGCAATAATATAAAGTTATATGTGCAACTTATAACCTAATAATTTGTCATTTAATTTACAATGTTGTTAAATAAATTTTAAATTACATAATAAAAAATGAATAGGAATAAAATTGAAATGTTATACACTCTTTTAACTTTGAAACTATTTGTAATTTTCCACCGAAAATGTTTCGAACAACTTTTTTATGCCTTATCAGCTAAAATATATGAATAATTTTCATTTGAAATACCTGCAAGTGTTCATTGATATTATTGGGATCTCGATCTTCGAGTTCGACCGCGCTCTCGCTGGCCATCGCCGATTCCTCTTTATCAACACCTGTAATTTCGAAATTCTTACGAATCGTCGTACAGTCGAAGTAGTTTCTGACCCGCGCGAGCATAATTATCGAACGATCAACTCAAAGCGAATATTTCATGAGTAACGTCAACTGATACAACAAGTTAGGGGGCGATAATTGCTCTGCTTTCGGTTTTTCCTTTTTCGTATTCTCTTCATCAAGTGTGTCATTGGAAAAACTAGGAGCAACTAAAGTCAATAAAGCGCGCAAGTTTCTAAGAGGTAAGCCTAAAACGTTTCATTGATTCAACGTAATAAATAATATAACATTCAAGGGGGATAGATCACGGTTTTACAACATTAAGAATGAGTATATATATATATATATATATGTACATAAAATCATGTATATACATATACACACTTAAATAGATATAATTGCATAAGGAAGATGGTTGATTGATAATTCGATCGATGAACTTGAAAGTATATGCATAGAAGATAGTTAGTTTTCGAAGTTTTACTACAGAAACAGCTTTTCAAAATTTACCATATATTCCAATAAATGGTGCTCGTACGTACAAAAATATTAATTAATATTTTGTAATAAAACACAAATCTTAATTTAAACATTTGTACGTTATTATAAATGAATTCATTATTTGCATAATTAAATATTATAAAACTTTGCAATATGTACGACTAAACTTTTCTTTATACTACTTCTGAATTAATGAATTTGCCACATTCATTATAAACTTCATTTTATTAAATCGACTTATCACTTAAGAATAAAGCTCAAATTATCACTTTATCTTCATATAACTGTTCAATGCTTAAATATACTAAATATTATTTAAAAGTGTATACAGTAACGCGATTCATTAGATATAAATATTATTTACAAATTTTTACATTTCTAATGGTCGACAAATATTGCTAAGTTTCGTTTTCTTACAATTATTAAATAATAACTTTAAAAAACTGTTATAAAAATTTATTTTGAATGGGATTTGAAATTTCAAGCTTCATTCTTGGGTGACAAGTCAGTTTAACATCTTTTAACAAAGTTTGATGTTGTATTAAATTATTATGCTTACCCTTGTGAAAAATTAATCTGTATGTATCTGGTACGATTGTCCATGTACATAATAGCATTAAATTATAAAATAAATTATACACTGAGAGAAAAATTTGTGTAAAAATTGTAATCTTTTTTTGTAATTTGAGGACATGTTGGATAAAGCCTAAAAGTTACAATTGAAAATTACAAAATGTGCTCACAAAACACGTAAATATTATGATTTTTCACTTTATTTCTACAAATGTTTGAATACATTGTACAATTTTTGATTTTACTTTTCCCAACCTTGTCCATCATGTCCTCAAATTACTACGGAAAATTACAATATTTTCAACATTTTTCTCTCAGTGTATATATTTAATATATTGAAAGAGTCTTTAATTATTTTATATTATATTTATTTGTTAACAATATTGATATTATACTGTTAATTATAACAAACAAAATATCAAACAAATTTTATTTTGCAAAATAATGCCAAATACAAGTTTAACAGCAAACCCAATTTCAATTATTTTAATTACACATTAGTGCAAAATATCCTATATATATCTTACATTGTATCTTATAATATTATATGTATTAACGTGAAAATTGAAATAATAAAAATTTCAAATTAACATAGCAAATTCCGAATTCCAAATATAATCTTGAAAGGATTACATTTACCCATACTTTGTTAGACTATAATTTCAAATAAATTTTATTCAAAACGATAGAATAAGGGTTTCTGAATGAAATGAAATTGAAAACTGGCCGATATTTAAGATTCGTGAAATATGTACTTACTCATAATTCTTAATTCCAACGCGATAACGATTTTTACAATCCACGCGCACGGTTCAAATGTGTGCCGCGGGCGTACTTTTTAACATTTCGTGTTTATTTCACAAATACAAAATAATCGCGTTAAATTTCCCTCCGAGCACGCACTCTATTGAATCGAATGTTTATCGGTTTGACGTGCGATTAATCGTTGGCGAACCTCGTTCGTTATTCATAGTCTAAACAAGCGGAAGAATTAATTGTTGCGGGCAAAGAAAGTGCCGGGCACAAAGGAGGAACCACGCGGTTCTGCAAATAAATGCCAAGGAACAGTTTTGTAAATTGAATGAACGGTAAACAGGGAGAAGCATAGAGAACGGAAAACTGAGACAGAATAGAATGAATGTTTCGATAAAGAGAAAGAGAGTACGTTTGGTGCGACTGCGTATCGACTCGACGCGATCTTTTGTGTTACTCTTGTAATAATGCGATCATCGTCTTCTTTACAGCAATGAATAATACGACCAAATTCATGCGACACATATAATCATGCGTGTAGACTTTTAAAGTATTCGTATCGAACAAATCGTTTCCGGTTGCGCGCTCGGTGGGAGGAAGTCAAAGGCATTCCCAAATTAGGACAGGGTCTTGAATTTTCAAATGGTTTGCTTTTGCGGATTACCAAATTCGAGTTGTAAATTTCACAAATTACAATTTTCTAACTCGGTTTATATTATTTTTGAAATGTTTAAAAATCAGAATGAATTACAGTATTCAACCTGCAAATATTTGTAAAAGTTTTTTCTTACCATTTTTTTTTTTTTTGATTAGCTTCTAAATATAAAATTGGAAAATAGAACACATTATTAATACTTGAAAAATTTTACTTGTACGGGAAATACAATTTTTTCTTTGCTTTTATTTTGAGTAGGCATTTTATTTAAAGTAATTAAATAACAATTTAAAGTAATCTAAAATGACCGAGTGTGTCATTGCTAATCGCCAATTCAACAAAGTTCTCCAGAAATCTCTAGTAAAAGCATTTGCAGATCCTCTACTGTGGCTAGTTAAATTAGGTTTATCGATCAGATTGACCAGATTAGATTAAACAAAAATTTAACTCCGGTAAACTAGTTTCTATTTTTATTCATATAATTGTTCATATTTTTATAATTTGTTCAGTAATAAATGAAAATATGGGGAAAAAAGCTAATACAATGTATTTTGCAGAATATAAAATATTTACTTGCGCTTGAAATAAAATGTATTTTACAAAATTTACCCGTAATATATTAGGCCTTATTTTTCGTACAAATTAATAATCTGAATGCTTGTGTTGAACCGTTATTATACGTGATACCTTCATTTTTATTCAACGAAGGATTTGCACGTGCAAATGTATTTGACACACATAAGATACAGACGAAATATAAAACTAACATTACATTGCATAATATAAGATGTACTAAATATGCCAATCATTTTGATACAATAAAAGACTACGATTTCAATTTTTCCACTTTTTTATTCGTTTAACATTTTTAAATTTCATATAATTAATTAATACTTTCCAAAGTTATTTCTATTAATTCTGGTTTATAATGTTAAATCTTAATTCTTATTTAATTATCAAATTTACTCTAATTAATTATAGTACGCTAAGAAAAAAGAAAAAAATATATTAAAAATTAATATACCTTCTGCCGTTAGAAAGATATGGTCTACAATTTTTCCTATTTAACTACACTATTACAGCAAAATTTTATGTTCCATATAGTATAAACTTCAATTTTTATTATAGTAATATAATCATATAAATACAGGCGAAAAATGGTTTGGTAAATTGAAAATGTAAAGTAAATTCAAAATTTTCTGAAATAAAAATATTTATTGAGGCATGCTTACACAAATTGGCTCATATTTGACATAAATACGTAACAATAATACATATATATTAAAAAGTTAAATAATACATAAAAATAATACATAAACCATTAAAAAGTGTTTAATAAAAATAAGGAAAATTGTTTATTATTATATAGGTCGAAGCATAGAGAAAGAACGGAATCTAATCTGAAATCAAAGTATAAATAATAATTATTAAATTTATTAAAAGGTAATATTTGTAGCATCTGCAGTACCATTTATGAAGAATCTAACTTCTTTTACTACACAATTTTACTACACTTTACGTTATTTTAAATTTCTTGGACTTGAAAATTCCTTACTAAATAAGCAATGAATGCAACTCTTCATAAATCTTACCACATTGCAGTATCATTTTGAAAATAAAAAAAATCATTATAAATTCACATTCAAGTCCATAACGTTGTACATGTCACAGAATAATGTATAAACACTATAAATGAACAATTAAGAAATATCAAGCAATAATTAGAGATATCCACATTAAACAATCATGATTCGATAAGCCTCGTGAAGATTACGATGAAGATTAAATTATTCTTTAACATTTAATATTTATTAAAACTCAAACTTGTTCAGACCCATTTTCACTAGCATTCATCTAATCATTAAAAAAAATATTCATATCGAATGTTTCACATATACTTCATTTCATGCCTCAAAACTGCTTTAAACATAAACAACATATTGCAAAATAACATCAAACGCAAATCCTGTCAGTCTTATTCTAAACCGTACGAGTTTCGTGCCCAAATCAGAATCGTAATAAAAGAGAACTGAATTTAAAAGGAATAAAAGTAAAACTTTATTTCCACCAATCACGGGTATCAATAAAAACGGAAATCGAGAAGTCGGTCAAGATTACCTACGAACTAAAAACAATAACAGGCGAGAGTCAAGGAACGTTTACGGTCAAAGAAACTGCCGCGCACAACGCGATATTTCTCAAGCAAAAATTGTGTTTCGAGCGGAATGTGCTTTACTTGGTGGCATTTCAGAGCCTTTTTCCACGTCCGGAATCTTTGCAGCCATGGAACCGCGCTGACAGGCGTGGAAAACGCTCGGACACTGTGTTTTGCCCAGGATTCTAGCGCCTTTGTACACACAATACGAGAAACCGGGGTGAATAGCACTTGGTAACAAGGTACAAAATCAATAGCGGACGGCCACGATCGACGTTACTGATTCTTGGTACTCGCAGTTGTCCGCCAAGTGTCCAAACTCGGCAACTTGATTAAAAATTACAAGTTTTTTTTTATTGTTTATCCTTTGGATCTTTTTATATATAATATTTTGTGGATTTTAGAATGGTGCACTGAATTTCGACCACTTTTTAAGACCTCGCAATGACTTTGATTCGTTCGCACTATAGATTTGTCGAACTTTTCAACAGTTTTCTGTTTTATCTAGCGACAGAAACGACGTCGATGAGGAAAGTTCGCAGGGAAAACGAGTGATCGATGGATAAGGTTGAACGAACTGAAGAGCTGTCTTGTACGTTATTATAAATGAATTCATTATTTGCATATTGTTCTGAATTTATTCGTATATTAAACTTTTGGGCGCCTCAAATTATTAAATCAAATTAAAAAAGGATACTGAATATAATGGGCATAATTTTTTAATGTTGGCAATCATGGATGTATACCGTCAATCGCTTGTTTATGATTATGAAAACACTTCGTAAGCGTTTATAAATACATATAAACGACTATTCCTTATGAGTTCCTCTAATTAACAGCCAATTTTGGTATGTCAGCGGGAAAAAGGAAAAAGTTATGTAATGTAGTACGAGTACAATAACCGGAAATGAAGTTATAGGGCAAAAAAGTACTTTGCCCCTGGTAATTGATACCTTTAACACCATTCGGATCAGCGTAAAGAGTTACGCTGAATGCACCTAACGTCCAAGTGAACATTTTTCAAAAAATAGGACGTCATAATTTCAATTTAGCGAAGTTAAGATTAGTCATAATTTAACTTATGGTCAAAAATAGGTGAAAATCCCAAAAAATTATTTCACTACATATATATACCATTCGAATCAGAGTAAAAAGTTAGGTGCATTCAACGTAACTTTCCGTGTCCGAACCAATCAGCGCGCGCGCCGGATCAACGCGGCAGCGCGTCCCACCACTCGGCGCTCGGCCAATCAGAGCGCCGGCACGTACGCAGTCTCCTCCGCCGATAGTATATAAGGCGGGCGTGCTGGACATTCCACACCAGTCGTCGGCGGGCAGTCGAGCGGGATAATCGCCCTTTGCCCCTCGTTACACGCCAAGACCAACACCAGTATACCAACACGAGCACACCAACACCAGCACACCGGCACACCAGCACACCAGCTCACCCCAGCACACCCCAGCACCAGCAGACCAACACCAACGCTAACACACCAAAACCAACACACCAACACCGGCACAACATCATCGCACATGAACATCAACACTAGCACACCAACACCAACATACCAAAGCCATCACACCAATACCAAAACACCAACACACCAGCACCCAACACCAGCAGACCAACATCAACGCCAACACACCAAAACCAACAGACCAACGCCAACACAACAAAACCAACACACCAACACCAGCACATAACCAGCACATCAACACCAACACCAGCACACCAAACCAGCACACAAAAACCAGCACACCAACATCAGCATACCAACACCAGCATACCAACGCCAACACTTTGTCGAAAGCTTATAAAGTCCAAAGCTCAGTTGCACACTCGACTGTAAGCGCGAAAGCTCAAAATGGCAAAATTCGTTAGCGCTCGTGAAGTCGAAAGCTCAAAATCGCCAACTTCGTTGAAATCTCGTGAAGTCGAAAGCTCGACTGCAAGCTCGAAAGCTCAAAACCGCCAACTTTGTCGAAGGTTCGTGAAGTCGAAAGCTCGACTGCAAACTCGAAAGCTCAAAATCGCCAACATTGTCGAAGACTCGTGAAGTCGAAAGCTCGCCTGGAAGCTCGAAAGCTCAACATTGCAAATTTTTCCGAAAATTCGTGAAGTCGAAAGCTCACCTGCAAGCTCGAAAGCTCAAAAATCGTTGCGATCGAACTAAAAAAATTAACAAAACTAACGAAACTAACGAAACTAACGAAACTAACAAAACTAACGAAACTAACAAAAGTAACGAAACTATCGAAACTAACGAAACTCTTTGTTAGTTTTGTTATTTTACCTGAAAATCATGAAGTCGAAAGCTCACTTGCAAGCTCGAAAGCTCAACATTGCAAATTTTTCCGAAAATTCGTGAAGTCGAAAGCTCACCTGCAAGCTCGAAAGCTCAAAAATCATTGCGATCAAACTAAAAAAATTAACGAAACTAACGAAACTAACAAAACTAACGAAACTAACAAAACTAACAAAACTAACAAAAAGTTTCGTTAGTTTCGTTACTTTTGTTAGTTTCATTAGTTTTGTTAGTTTTGTTAGTTTCGTTAGTTTTGTTAGTTTTGTTAGTTTTGTTAGTTTCGTTAGTTTCGTTAATTTTTTTAGTTCGATCGCAACGATTTTTGAGCTTTCGAGCTTGCAGGCGAGCTTTCGACTTCACGAATTTTCGAAAAAATTTGCAATGTTGAGCTTTCGAGCTTGCAAGTGAGCTTTCGACTTCACAAGTTTTGGGAAAAATGTGCAATTTTGAGCTTTCGAGCTTGCAGGCGAGCTTTCGACTTCACGAATTTTCGGAAAAATTTGCAATGTTGAGCTTTCGAGCTTGCAAGTGAGCTTTCGACTTCATGATTTTCCGGTAAATTTTGCAATGTTGAGCTTTCGAGCTTGCAGGTGAGCTTTCGACTTCACAAGTTTTGGGAAAAATGTGCAATTTTGAGCTTCGAGCTTCCAGGCGAGCTTTCGACTTCAAGATTTTCCGGTAAAGTTTGCAATTTTGGGCTTTCGAGCTTGCAGGTGAGCTTTCGACAAAGCTCGCGATTTTTAGCTATTACAAGCTCGAAAGCTCATAAGCTCGGTTGGACGCTCGAATGCTCATGTGTTGGTGTTGGCGTGTTGGTGTTAGTGTGTTGGTATTGGAGTTCCTGATTTATATATATGCTTGAATGCTGGGAGTTGCGAGAGGCTTGGGATCTATCGATCCATCTAAACTCGTGAACTAGCTGCGCTGCCTTATACTGTCGTCTCCCCACCAGTCGTGTAGTGGGGGTGACTGTGTATGCGCGCCACTGGATGGGAGTAATGCTTGTCCTTGTCCTCTTGTCCTTTTGTCCTTTTATCCTTGACCTTTTGTCCTTGTCCTTTTGTCCTTGACCTTTTGTCCTTTTCCTCTTGTCCTTGTTCTCTTGTCCTTGTCCTTGGTGCACGTACTATACGACAATCCGAGAACACGGGCAAAGCCTTGGTAAAGGCAAGGAAGGGTAGAGGGGAAGGAAAGGAAGGAACACAAAAGGACCCTTTATTTTAGTTTATTATTCGTTATAGTTAGCTCTTAAAAGAAGGATCGAAAAACCAAATATGCCGGGTAAAAAAGGGCCAGCAAGGAAAAACGGGCCTTTTTTTACCCGGCACTTCTGGTTTTTCGACCCCGAAAAAGGGCCGAAAAACCAAAAGCGCCAGGTGAAAAAAAATGGCCACTAATGAAAAAGGACCGAAAAACCAAAAGTGCCGAGTAAAAAAAAAGGGCCATTTAGGAAAAAGGGCCGAAAAACCAAAAGTGCAGAGTAAAAAAAAAGGGCCACTTAGGAAAAAGGGCCGAAAAACCACATATGCCGGGTAAAATAAAGGCCAGGAAGGAAAAAGGCCCGAAATACCAATAGTGCCGGGTAAAAAAAAAGGGCTCGTAAGGTTCGGTTTTTCTGCCAATTTTTTAACCCGGCACTTTTGGTTTTTCGGCCCTTTTTCCTTGCTGGCCCTTTTTTTTACCCGGAACTTTTGGTTTTTCGACCCTTTTTTGTCCTTGTCCTCTTGTCCTTTTGTCCTTGTCCTTGTCCTTGTCCTTGTCCTTGTCCTTGTCCTTGTCCTTGTCCTTGTCCTTGTCCTTGTCCTTGTCCTTGTCC
>JABFPN010007430.1:0-10318 GCA_022817305.1 Leptoteleia sp. ZL-2020
ATACATGATAAAGGTTTGGCCCACATTTCTAATGGATGAAAGTCAATTCTTTACACTTCAAACTAGTATTTAAGACCAGAAAAAAAAATCGATTTTTTTTTAGTGCAAAGGTGGCACCCTGCCTTAAGATGAATAGTTTTTTTCCCACTTCTGATCTCATTCATTTATCCTACTAACATAAAAATTATATTAAACTGCATTATGAAATTATTCGAAAATATATTACACATTTTGTGTAATTGTCTTATTAGGAAAAGTGATTAAAATGATTTACAATAATTATTTCATATAATTGAAAACCTGGTGTCGATTTCAAACCCTATTAATAAAAAACTGAAAGAATGGGCTAATGAGCTTTTTAGAACAACCACACAAAGATGAAAAAAAGTAATGTACGCTTAACGACAAGTTTGTATACAATTTTAATACACATCAACTCACCATTAAAAGTTGGAATTAACGGATAAATTGTAAGAAGTAATATAAAAATTAATCTTATAATTTCAAATGTAATGCGTAAGGCTTAATATGTGTAACATACATTTTTATAGTCTCATCATAGCACACATATTGTATGTCAACGTATACAAGAAAAAATTAATATCTATACTTTTAACATTAATTTCGTTTTGAATTACGACAGTTATGCTCAATATACAGATACATTATAAAATCTTCGGCATAATTATAACGGCGTACTACTACGTGATCCTTTAAGTCTAGTTTTAATGAACAGTAATAAAATAAAAGTTAATAAATAAAATTGATAAAACGATGAGATAAATTTAAAACTTACTTCGCTGAAATAACTTTTTTATTTTTGAAATCGACCGAAAATTTTTCTAGCGAACAATAGTCGCCGATCGAAAAAAAAAATTTGGTTACAATGAATATATGTAAAATATGAAACAAATATGCATATATATATTTCATATGAATTGCTGCCGTTGAAGCTATTCTCCAAAGTATATTCTAAAGTAAAATAATTATATTGAATCGTACGCATTCTGAGTATGTGTTCAATACATATATATATACCATACCAATGATTGAAAAAAAAAAAAAATAAAAAGACAAAAAAAAAGTAATGAGGCAAAAATATTATTGTTGTTTCTCGTCTAACTCGGAATTTTCTAATCAACTTCTTATAGTCTTTTCCTTATGATAGAATTTCAGTTCAATCGACGTTCCAAATTAATATTTGTATAACCTATTTTCAATTAGTAGATATTATTATTAGTATGCTGAAAAAAAACAATTACATAATGAACCCTGTTAAAAAAAATAGATGGGATCCTAGATGGGAATTTGGCATCGGAAATCAGCTATTTTCCTAGGTAGTTTCCTAGTTAGTTACAGGATTTCACTTAGTTTTCTAGCTGGGGTCCAAGGTCGAAAACTAGATGATCTCTGATCCTAAAATCCAACATAGGACATAAGCTAGGAAACTATGCAAAATCCTATGACTATCTAGGAGTCTAACTGAGAAAGTAGTAAAAATCCTATAAATACCTAGGAATGTACCTAGGAAACCAGCTGATTTCCGGTACCAAATTCCTACGTAGAATCCCAGCTATATTTCTTTAACAGTGTAGGGTTCACAAAAATCTAAAGAGCTTTACTGTACATTCATATAATTTGATATTTTTATACTCTGTTCAGTAATGCATGAATTCAGTGATGGATAATTTTTCGGATAGATGAAAAGATAATAATAAAAAAGAAAATAATAATTTATGTTATAAACGAACACTTAATGTAGTATTTATCTGAAAAAATATCAATCGACGAAATGTGTTTTGTTGAAAAATGAACATGCGACATAGATCATACTGTCACAGTATTAAAGTTTTCTAATATGAAAATTGTGAATAGATTATAGGTATAACTTATACATGTATATCTTTGTAAGAATTACAAGTTTTGACAACGGGACAAAACAATATTAACAGTAACGGGAAAGAATATAATAGGAAAAAAGCAACGACTAAGAAACGCCAACTTGGTTTTGCGATTGCACTCAAAAGTTTTTTAATTCCATTTGACAAAATGTTTAAAACAAGATGCTTTTAACGATAAAGCAACCCCGAAAGGTCAAATTTTAAAAGGGTGGAAAAGGGTTTAAGTTGCATAAATTTAATAATTCTACGCTGAGAAAAAAAGTTGTAATTAAAATTACCATACCTCCGGGGGGTTGGAAGGATATTATTTAGAGTGTCTGCTATTTTACAATACCATTGCAGTACAATTTTATGTATGATATAGTAAAGTTTTATATTCAACATGGTAATAATTGCCATAAATCTTGACAACTTTACAAGATTATATAAAAATTTTACTATGCCATATAAAAAATATTATTATATTGGTATAGTAATTGTATAAACATTATAGACGATATTCCTTCAATCTCAGAAGGTATAATAATTTTTATTACAACTTTTTTCTCGGTGTAATGAGAAATAGTTACTTTACTCTAACTATGCAAGTTAAAAATTTACTTAAGTACATTTCATTTTTATTTTTTTTGTTTTGTGCGTGCATTGCGACATTACAATCCGTGTCATTGTTCATACAACTTCAATCATTGGCATCGCGATTCCTCGTTGAAAATTATAATCTATCTATGCGCAAAAAAAAGAAGTGTTGATAATTGTGGTGAGATCTGCAAGTATCGCGTTAACGACAGAATTCAATTATGCATTAAAATGATCAATCACGTGTTAAGGTGACTCTTCAGTGGAAAATCAATAATTTCGAGTTCTAAATTGAAAATTTTTCAGCTAACACTTTTGTTACTGAAATTTAAAATTAGTGCGCTTAGAAAAACACCGATGATTATTGGGTACGCATAAAAAAACAAGAAATACTTAAGATAATTACAACCATCAAAAGTTTTGTAAATTTTGGAACAACCATTTTCAACCCGGTTGTAATAACCATTACTTTTTCTAAGTGTATTACACATAAATTTCTTAATTTTTTATACACAACGTATTTTAGTAACGCGACTCGTTATACATATAATATATGTATATATTATATACAAGCAATCGCTTATACATCTTTACAATGATAACAATAATGTTAATAATAATATTACTAATAATAATGTAAAAGTAAAAGTAATAATAGGAAACGGATGTGACAAATGAAAAAGCTTTATTTTTAAAAATTAAATAGTAACTAATATCGGAGAAAAGGTAATATTACTGCGGAACAGCTAAATGATACGCTTTGCTTTCATATAGAAATCAAAATTATGATGTTTGACAGAGGAATCATCTTGGGTGAAATCACGAAAACTATTCGGGTATTGTAATTATTTTAACAGTGTACAGCAAGGCAATACAATATATTTGTAAGATAAAAAAAAGTGTATTTATTAAAAAATTTGCTACCCGAATAATGTACGCAAAATGATTGATTATTGTGGGGTTGAAAATATAAATGAAATAATGTTTGATGATTAACGTGATACTTGACTTGTAAGCGAGAGTTGTTCTCATAAGAAGCAGTTTTTGGGGAAGAAAAAAAAAGAAGAAGAACCGATTATAAAAGAACTAACTCCGTTGTATGTTCGTCATCTAGAAGTTAGTACATACGTATCCCATACTGATATCTATTGGACCAGTTAAACATTTCGAAAAAAATTATTTAATAGAAAGCAAATATAAAATGTAATTGAAGATTTTCAAATGAATTCCTTCTTCGAAAGATTTGGCCTTAAATTTCTTTATTATAAATTGTATAAATATTTTATATCTTGTCGTTTTAATTGTAATAAATAATTTGTTTTTCCGTGTATAAATAATTATTTATTATTAATATTTGTATATCTTACATTTGAATCTTACACTTATTTTGAAGAATAAGCAAATGCTAAATCTTTTCGAATTGAAATTCATGAATGATCTTGAATTCTCATCTATTTCCAGTTATTTTTGCAAAGGCATTTATCTCAGAGTGTATAATAATGTACGATGAGATGCGTTTGAGATTTCATTATCAATAACGTGTGTTGTTTCGTGAAATGGAGCGCTCATTAATATATTTTATTTTTGTTCACGTGACTTGAATGAAGTAATTAATCTCAAAAATTATTTTAGCGTAACATAAAGTCTCAGCAAGTGGCGCAATTTATACTATATAATAAAAAAAAGTTTTTTTTTCAAGTCTTTCATTTCAAGACCTAAGGACACTAATGAAACATCAAAACTTCTTTTAGTGGAAATGTACGCTCCATTTCTTTTATTATAATACGTTACGCACTATATAGATAATTTATATCTATTTTAAGTATTGTACGATACATATTTTCATAAAGTTGTTTTCTATGCGTTAATGTATTTCTCGCGCAAGGTAAATATGTGAAATAGAATACAAAAAAATAATAACAATAAAAAAAACAACAAAATATATATATATATATATAATGCAAGAATAAACGCAAAAGCATAGGATATTTGTCTAAAATGAAAATCAACGTTTTAGACGTGAAAATGAATAAACAAGGAAATATATATAATAAAAAGAATTTAACATACAAGAAAGCGAAAAAAAATAACTAAAAATTAAGCCTGCATTTTTACATGGCCGAATGAAACGAAAGCGACGTGACCGTATTTATATAATCATCCTTTTGTAGTTTTAGTGTCATTACAACGATGCTCATTATTCAAATATTTATATATATATACTTATAAATTAGAATATAAGCGCAAGTAATAAATTAACGTGTTAATATTTTAATACTTCTAAGTGGTGGCGCGGGTATAGCGTCGGGTGTCTGATACGATTTTTTGTACCGTTTTGTCGACTTGGCATTTTTTGCAAATTTGCATATATTGTCGTTTCAGACCCATCATTTGAATGATACGAAATTAACATGAGAACAAACGACCGATCGCGTACCAGTAAACGAGAAATTATTACAAATTATTCAAATGGCACAAATCTTTATTGAAACTCCAGTAAAAATGAAACATACATGGCCCATATATGATCCATATATGTTATAACAATTTCATATAAAGAAATAAGAAATTCGTATATGTACCATATATGAATCATATATGTTTCATTTTTACTAAAGAACTTATTAAAATTTTTAGAACATTTTAAAGATATGATACACTTTAAAAAGATTCAAAAATCAATTATCAAGAATTTTAAAATTATGACATTGATTAGAAAGTTTTAATACAGATTTGTGTATTGTCCAATAATTTTCAATAATATCTCGTTTACTGGGGTTGAAAACTATTTCCTATAATATATCGACTATTATAAGGATTACTCCATACGAAACGAATTTATTGTTTTATCAATGTTGTAGATTCTTATTAAAACATGAATGTAACCTTCGATAGGGCATTATAGATTACTAGAAAAGATTGATAAGTTTTGAAATTATTTTTTAAACGTATAAATTAGTGAAAATAAATGATTTTTAAAAACTGCTGAATTTTTCTACGAATAAAATTTTAGTTTCAACTGGCACATCTTATTATTTTAATATCTGATTGAAACCTGCAAAAGTTTAACGGCAATTAATTCATGATAAAAATGTACGACATAGGTAAAAATACCACTGTTCGTATGGAACGTTTCTTAATTGTAAAACAAAATGCAAAGGAAAATGCAATTATTACATATATAACAAGTTTAAACATAAATAAATAATATTTTTCAACTAAATAGAAGGAACAATTTCTTGGCTGTTTCATTTGTAAATGTGCGATTTTCAACAACTTATGTTTCTAGTAATATATATATATATATATATGAAATTGCCGAGATAAGTGGTATTCAATTTTTAGTCATTTTTTTTGTTCAGAAATATTACCGTCATTTATTTAATCGGGCATTAAAGTGTAAGTCAAGAAATAAGTAGCTGATTCAGAGTATCTGGCAATCACTGTATGAAATTAATACACTTAAAAAAATATTTTAATAAAAAGTACAAGAAATTCTGATAATTTAGAAGTGTAAAATTGTTTATTAATATCTTTTCGACTTATATCATTAGTTATGAATATTTTTACTGCACCGTGTAAGAAAAATTCTAACAACAATTCTGATTTTGTACATGACTTTTGAATTATTAGATATTATTGTACTTTTTACTGTATTACTTTCATACGTATGTCTTTTTGTGGCAAATAGTACATTTCTAAATACACTGAAGGCTCTGGAGTTGTCTAAAATTATATTCTTTCATAACATATTTAACTATTTCTTCTTTTCGTTTAGAACAATTCCAAAAAATGCATTAGAAGTGATGGAATATTTGTTTCTTTTGGGGTCTCCAGTGTAATCTTTATAAATATTTTACAATTTTTATGACTTATTTATTCTGTTAAATTTTGTAACAGCTGTTAAAACTTTTTATTTTAAATTATAACATCATTTATTTTTCTTTCACAGAAGGGTCCACGTTGTTGTATTTAAGGAGTCATTATTATCTTTTGTTTTAATGCTCAAACTGACGTATTATTTTGAATCTTTTTCTCAAACAACCACGGATTTTGCAGATCCCGAACTCACAGCCAGGTTGCAAGTGTATAACAAGTGAGACAAAAAGCTCTTTTAAAATTTTTATATGGAATTTCTATATGGGAACTCCTATGCCATTTCTATTTGTAGTTTTATAAAAAATAAATAATTCATTCGTCAATTCAATTAATCATTCATCAATAAAATAAACATCATCGATAAAATTCAAATCATTTGACACAATTTAAAATTTCATCATCACAATGATGACTTCTAAAATCGATCATTACTTTAAATTTTATTTTCAAAGGGTAAAATATTTTTCTGCGTGGCAAATTTAAAAATAATAATCGAAAAACGAGTACTCTTAAAAAGATATAAAATTTGACGTGTTGCTAGGCACTCTGCGGAACATTTTGTAAGAATAGAATTGCACGCGCCATTCGTACTCGGACCGAGCGCGCATATAGTTAAGTTGTTATAAATGATAACGAATTATTGCTGTACTATCAATTAAGTATATTGAAGTATACATTATATATCTTTATCATGCTAGCAGGTTTAGCATGGTTTTGGAGTAATGTCTGATTTAACTAATAATATAATATAATAAAAATATTGATTGTAAAGATTGATTTTCTAATTGAACCAAAGCAATCGTCTTAAAAGGAAGCAGGACTTTACATACGATATATGAAAAGTAATGCTAAACAGAGGAACATGTTTTACATTTTATATATTCTTAATTGAGGAAATTTCTTTTTTCTAAAACGGAACGTATTGTGTGTATATAATTTGACGTGATAAATGACTGTCACAATGACATTATTCTTTAAAGATTTTATTAAAAACCGTAGTAAAAATGAAACATATATCGTCCATACATGTTTTAACAATTTCATATAAGGAAATAAAAAATTCATTTGCAGGCATGTATGTTTTTCCTTAATCCATATATAACCATATATGGTCAAAATATGGTAATAATTGACATAATATTCCAGCCATGTATGCTTTAAATAATTTCCTTACATAGAAATCAATTATTGCCATATATCGACCATGTATGGACATATATGAATTTTTTATTTCGTTACATGAAATAGTTGAAACATATATGGACCATATATGTTTCATTTATATTAGGGAAATCCTCCCTCTTACTTTTGCGTAATAAAAATCCGGAAAGTGTACACAGTTATGTCTTATACAAGCCTAACAACAAAAAATATTCAGAGAACAATTTATGGATATATTTTTTAATATATCAAGAGCATCACAGATATATTAAAACATTCAAATGAGTACGTAAATTCTTTAAAATATACGTTTTACTGCAATATTGATTTGCATTATAATATGTTATACAATTTCAAAATTAATGATTGATTATCATACTTTGTGCACTGTCATTAAAATTATAAATATTGATCAGTTTGAAATTTTGAAACATGTATCACGCCAAATTTAGAATATTTGTCCTATATAAATTAAGGTTACGTAATATCTACGTTGTTCAGAAATATGTATAACATACAAGTCGATTTTCACGTCGTTTATATTAGTCGAATCTTAAAAGCAACGCATGAAACAAACAAAAAATTAACTTGGTGGAAGATGAAATCGACTCTTTCACTTTAACTTGGGACGTTATTGAAAATAATTGTTTTCGACGACAAGGAGGATACATAAATATATATATTATATACATATATGTAATATTATATATATTTATATATTATATAAAATTACTAAGATAATGTAATTAATAATGTAAGTAGTAAGTATAGCATTTACATTGTTATCTAATTTAGAGACCATAACGAGCGAATGTCAATGTGGTGTCTATGAAAACAAATTCTTGATAATCGGAATAATACATTTTTTAATCAAAACAAACTATATGTCTGCTTTTATTTTCAACAAAATATACTTTAAGATAACGCCACACGATGAAAGTCAATTACAAAACACGCTATTATTTATTTATTAATACAGATAAATTATTTTATATAATATAATACGAATCAAATTGTTTCACTAATAAAAAAGTAGATAATCTGATTGGGCAGTTTTTTTTTTGTTGAAATTAACAAATATATATCATGCTAATAGTTAAACAATGGTGAGATTAAGTATAAAAACAATTTTTATGTTAAAATTTATAAAAGTGTTGAAGAAGACGGGGCGAGGCAAGGATTTTATAATTCCTGTATAGTTCATAAAACTATTAACTATGAGAACTCACATGCGGTGATTTGAACAATACGCTATTACTATTAAATAATTTCCAACAATATCATTTTTTATGAAAAATTTTTTGATGTAACTTTTGAGACACCCCGTACAATTATTTCATGAATAGCGATAATTAACTTTGGAATCAATAGTACTAATTGTCACGAAGCCTTATTATAAATCAGAAATTTACGTCAGAGGAAAGAAAGAATCCAATATTAAGGAGTGGGGTATGATTGCAACCAGTATAAAATTTTCTTCGCTCTCTTACACTGTTTATTGTTCAGTTTCTTAAGAAATAGGTAGCAGGTTCGATCACAACAGCGCAACAATTAAACGAATATGTAAGTAAAAATGATTTCGTTTTTATGGAAATATGTGCAATTGATACTAAAATCTGTTTGCTCAAATATTAAAATTAATATATTTTCTTTATTCAAAATTCTTTAAAACAGGGTATAGAAAAAAATAATTATAGTAATTTATGTTAATGTGCTTTATTTTTAGGTTTATGAAAAGTCATTTCGGTTTAATAACTGTAGGTATTATATGCATATTATTATTCCTCATATCTGCTGAAGCTCAATTGAATTTTTCAACTGGTTGGGGAAAAAGAAATGTGCAATCAGTCATGAAGCCAAATTTTCTTTCATTCCCTATTCAGAAGAGACGTTCTCAATTAGATCAACTGCAATATATCTACAATATACTGAAGGTTACTACAGATAAACTTTGAAAATATCAGAAAATCGAGAATATTTTGATAATTTTTTTGACTTCTGCCAAGATTTTTAGCAAACCATTTTTACAATTATACATTTTTATTATATTTCATTATTATTACAGATGATTATAGATGATAGTAAACTGGCAAACGGCAGAGTGAAAACGTCTCACAGCAGTATGAATTTATTACAGCATGATATATAATTATTGTCGACAAGTGATTGAATATAAATCGTCGAAAAATTGTAGTTTTTAAACATCCGATACTGATGTAAAATATTGCTTTTCTCAGCCAAAATAAACATGAATAATATTGCAGCTAAATTGAACTGTAATTTCAATGTTTAAATATTTGGTGCTATTTACCGGTTGAAATTTCATCCAGGAGTAATATTTTATCTTGGGACCCTTTCGAAATTATAATAAAAAATTTAAAATATACGTTTTCATTAAATTGTATTAAATGGCAAAATCTTAAATCGCTATCCTTGTTAAAAAATATAACTGTGATCCTACATTGGAATTTGACACCAGAAATAATTTCCTAGTTAGATTCTTATGTAATTATAGGAAACTAGGCAAAATCCTACAGCTACCTAAGAACCTACACCCAGTTCGATTGAAAGCTCGCCCCCCAGAACGCTAGTTAAAAAGATTTATGTTGGTATTAATTATACCATTGGTGTTTTTCATCACTCGGTTCTGTCGGTTCTGTCGGTTCCGAACCATTTCCGAACTTTTGTAGAACCTAGCGGAATCTGTTAGAACCTGAGGAGAAATTGCAAATGGCGATACACGTTATTTTTAAATTTTAAGAAATCACGTAGGTATATAATGTGATATATGTTTACTTAGA
>JABFPN010007431.1:0-10318 GCA_022817305.1 Leptoteleia sp. ZL-2020
CTTCTAATTGGGCGGAATATGGCCTGGCCTAGGAATGTGATGTGAGCCTTCTAGGCCCCTGGCGGGCGAACGAACCACTACACGCGCCCAGTTAGCGCCCGGTCACATTTTACTACTCGCAATTGGAGGTCTTTCAAAGGCAAAATCATAACACGCGGAGAGAAACACGAAACTGATTACAAACCAATTTCGCGTGACGTAACTGGCTACGAGACGATAATAATTACTGAAGCAGAAGCCGTCACGAGTGATACGTATATCGCCGCGTCCGAGGGTGCAAAGGCCGAAGCTTGAGGTCATGAAATACAACAGGTTATAGAGTTTGTTGCCTGAGTTTAGGCTCGCGTGCGTCAAGTGCATACTTCAAGTCACATGCCATTCACCACGCCTTCCACGTCCGAGTTTAGCCGACAGACAACAACACCGCGCATACATCTCTCGCGGTAATTATGCGCGAATCAGCGGCGTATTCAAATGTTGCTTCAATTTTAATGAATAAGCCCAACACCGCGGGGGCTCGATGCCATTGCCCGTAAATCGACTTTTAAGTATTTTCCTTGGCTTCATTACGATCGCTCGGAATAAACAACTTTCCGTTGTTGCGGCATGATAACGCGCGGTATAATGCGCGCGCCTTCTCAGCTGCAAAACTTTTTACCTAACCGGAGATAGGCTAACGGCCATCCGCGAGTACAACTTGATACCGATTTTAATTTCAGAGAGACTCGGCTGCTACTTCAAGCCGTTTCCCAGGAACGTCCTCAATTTGCTCCGATTGTTGATAAAAAATTTGCCCGGGCGCATTTGTTTATCCGGCAGTGAACAGGCCTCGCTAATGAGCGTCGCGGCACATGATCATAGTTAAAGCGAACAAGTGCGCGCCGCGCGTCTTGTTAGTCGGTAATTAGTCCTCAATACTTATCATTAACCTCCGGGGTTAATTCGCGCAGTCATTCACTCGGCAATGACGATATCGACGACCTAAACAGCACAATAGTAAAACGACGGCTGGAGCGAGACATTTGCATAAATCTAGACACCAGGGGTGAACATTGCTTTGGGCCGCCAAGGCTCTCGTACGTCCACTGTACAGTGTAAAACGAACGCGACGCTTGAAATTTTTCATTTTTTCCATGAAAAATGTCCATGTCTTAATTAAAACCTATTATCAACTTTTTCCTTATATTATTACAAAAGTCAAGCTGAATTTCTCAACTTAAGCAACACCTTCCAAAATCTACGATGCCCGTATTTTCAATTAAAAAAACTCAACCCATCATATAGCCCCAGTCAAAAGTATAAAGCGTAACGAACGTGTAATCAAAACCTGCCCCAGGAACGTTTGTTCCGTCCTTCCTCCGCGAAATGAATTCCAGATATTTTATTCGGAAACGTTGCGGTAATACGCGACTGTATTAACCGGACTTACCGGACTTACCGGACTTCCCGGCCAAACCACGACGGATCGGGGGTTGTTTACATTATATTTCATTTTATTTGCGCTCGTTTGCTCGGTATGTTTGGCTTAAGCTTTCTGCGGGCAACCTTTCCACTGCTCCCCTCCCCATCCCCAACCGCAAAATCGGCGAAGAAAAATTTGATTGCCGGCGCGGACGCGAAAAATCACTTTGTTTCAGTGGAATTTCCGTTATAACCACTCCGTTTAATACCACGAACTTGGGACCTTTATCATTTGCGCTTTATGGCTCGTAAATCTCGTGGCGATATTTATGTGACCGGTGCCACGATTTCTTCAGAAGTAGCCCCCACGATGGCTCGGCCGATAAAACGGTATCGACGCCCACGACGTTGTGATAATAATAGGAAAATGCGATTGGTCGACACCCACTGAACGGCTTTATGAATGAACATTCGGCTCGGGCGAAGTGCAGCGTGCAAGTCCGGTCGCATTGGCGCTATCGCGACGAGCTCTGATATATTGCCCGGTTTGATACGTTGCCATTATGTTCGACAACGACTGGTAGCAATAATGATAGTCATTAGAACGATTCTTTTGCTCGGCGCCTGCCTTTGCCGCCAACCGAATCGCGTGAGCATCGCGGGCTCACCGATTCGTCGTACGCGTATGAGCGCGCCCCCACATTATCATCAATTATTACATTGTACTGAAAAAAAGGAATGGAACTGACAAAAACCAACATTTTCATAATACATAGTGTAAACAAACTAAAAATCCATTTTTATATCATTTCGATGCAAATAACAAATATTACTGTTTTTGTATCATTAATTTGACCTTCCAGATGTTTACAAACATTATTTGTTTATGCTATATGCTAAATTTTAAAAGAGTTCCACTCTTCAGTTCCATAATTATCACCAGGAATTGTTATCGTTGTTTCCAATAAAATCGGGGTTACATTATCGCCGGCTGCCATAACACGCGTTAATATTCGCTGGAAAATTAGACGCACCGTAAGGCCACCGAAAGACACGAAATTCGACGCTCCAATTGCAATTAATATTTTGACGGAATTATGGTTATTATTATTGCGCGAGTTGGTCTTAATCAAGCTCGAATTCGAGCGTCATTAACACGACGCCTCTCACACATCGCGTAATTTCGTTTGCCAACTTTAAAACAACTTTGCCGCACCTTTGTGCAACGACCCCGGCGCTTTACGATGTAACGAAGAATAAATTCGACGGTATTAGCCTGCCTTCGGTGTAATGTTAAGTAGTCGGCTGGTTCCGTCAATCGTTTCGGTTTTAATAAAGCTCCCAGTGGGCTTTTTCATAAATGCCCCCCCCCCCCCACTGCCACCCGTTATTGTACCGAAAAATGGAACGTTTTAAAAAGCAAAAATATTATTGTTTTTGTTCCTTTAATTTGGTCTTAGAAATATTTTCAATCATTGCTCTTTTATGTGCTCAATTTTAAACATGTTCTTCGTTCGGACGTACATTGTCCTGTATGGTTTCGAGACTTATTTTCAAGTCGTATTTCGGCTCGGGGATAAACGTTTTTATTAAACGCGAGGATAGTCGAAAAAAAAAGTATGATCGATGTCTTTAACGTGGCTGTAAATTTGCGCGTACTCGAGTCCACTTGTCAGTTTTTGGCAAGCGCCATCTTACTCTGCGTTGACGTAAAAAGTTAGCAAACACAACGGCGAACGTTGGCAAACTTTCCCTTTGTAAAGGAAACCTTCATGCGTCATGTTTTCACGGCGTACTTGTCACTGGGCCATTCCAACCCCTTTCGCTGCTGTAAAAAGTGCACAACTTAGGTTCCGTTTCTCGGCCGGCGACTCCTTATCCCGCGCGCGGTATTACTTTTACAGCTGCGCTTTTATGTGTGTCCACGCGCAGACCTCGCAGGAATTGCTCGGATTTCATTAAAACAATTGGATCCGTCGATAATATCGTCCGCTTCTTTTTTGTTACACACGACCCCAAACCCACCCCGCTGGCCACTTTTTCCTCCTCCTCCTCCTCGTCCGGCTAAATAAACTTGTCCGCCACTTGTGAAAATCCTTCGCGGTCGTGAAAGCAGCGTAATTTTTTTACGAATTCATTTAAAAGAGTTAGCTCAGTTTCAGATAAGGGAAACCACTCCCTTTACGGATAAATTTACTCAGGTTACTTCCCAAATTGGATTTCTTCGTTAGAGGAAGATATGGCGGTGTCTGCGAATTGACCCGCAACGAATAAGGAAAATCAGCCGGGATAAACGAACACGTAAAATTAACTTCTTGGATGTTATTTTTAAATTAATAAGAAACTTTATCGGTGTTCTGAGTAAATATACTCCAAGTACAAGTAAATTTCCACCGTTTTTAATTGAAAAAAGTGACATTTTCAAAGGCTTTAAACGATATGAAATTGCTTGTAGAGTTCCAAGCTCTTGTTGTGTTTGGTACGATCAATATTGCTTTCAATTTTGCGTCTTTGTAGATTTTCAATAGAAAATTTCGGCCTTCCCTTCCTCCTCCTCCTCCTCCTCCTCCTCCTCCTCCAATGCCTTCGGTGTCAAATGCACGGGGCCAAATCTTAAACTATCGAAACCAACCCCTAAATGATGCTGACTGGCTCAAAATTGGACATTCTCGAATGCAAAAAAATATCTCGCGTTGATATAAAGTCCCCAATATTTTTCAAGGCTATGTTAAAAGGATATCATCCAACCTTACGATATGGCTTTTTACATGAGACAATGTTAACACCACAACGAATCGAAACTTGTTTGCAAACCTAATAGTAAAAGTCAAGGAACAGAACATTCCTGACGAAAAGCTTGCTTTTCACGTTGAGAACTAAACCTCTACGTTATTGTGAGATTTTATCGCGACTGTTTGCAAAACGTTGCAAACATTGTCTTTATCCAATTCAAAATCAGTTGTCCGAAGTGGAAAAGTGGCACGAATAAAAGCCGCGTGATTCGTCAACGGTGACAGCTTCACCGAGTCATAATAATTTTACAATCATCCAATCACTATAAAATGCGTCTTTGTTCCGCTACAATATTCAAGTCTCTGGCTGTCTATTCACAGTTCTTTTTACGGAAAATTGCCCGAGGTCCCCCGTCAAGTTGAGAACGCAGCGTCAGCGTCGCGCGCTCAGCATTTCTTTGATTCGTGGGGTTCGGTGAGCGAAAAGACGCCGCGGCGAAAACAAGTACGAATATTAAAAGAGGACTGGAATCTCCTAACCGGTGAAAACAAAAAGTCGTCGATCCCGGTGCGAAATTAAGTTAAATCCGCCTATGAAGTGAAATTATTCATCGCAATGTCTACACTGACGGTTTCGTTGGATGATTTTATATTCTGTTGTTATAATTGATAAGGACAAATTTGAAAATGTTCCCGGTTTTAAAATTCAAAGATGGAACTGTAAAACAAAATAGAACTGACAAACGAAACGTTCTTGAACGCGTAAAAAAGCAATGTTTCCAAGTATTTCGAAGGTCAGATTAATGAAATAAATACAATAATATTGTTTACTTATGTTTGAAGGACATAAATATGGAGTTTGCTTGTTTGTTTGTGTTTTGTTTGGTATGATTTAAGACGCGGGAGTAGGGGAATTGTGGAATTTGACTTTACTTTAGAAAGTGTGATACTGAACAAATTTAGACTTTACTTTAGAAAGTGTGATACTAAACAAATTTAGAAAAATTTCAAAGAAATTTCCATATGATGTTTATATTTATCTATTTAAAACAAATTCAAAATCGTTAAACAACGAATCTTAATGAGAGAAAAACATATGTAAATATTTACAGTAGCACGTTTATATGTTTCATCTGTATTTCATTTTTGTACCATTGTTTGTTTTAATAAGGTAAATTTGTGTATTATTCGCGAATCCAACGTTTGTTATTCTTTCAACGGACAATAATGAAGCACGCGCGTTTATCTTCCCAAAAGAATGTATTTTCTTTCGCTAAAACATTTTCATAATATTTATTTTCCGTATTTTCAATTTTAAATATATTTGTCATTTTTATTTTCAAGGGAATGAATTGTTTCTGATTTTGCTGATTGATGTACCAACTTGTTTGAATTAAAACAAGTCAAGTTTTTACTTGTAATTAATTTAATTAACCGAGCATTACGTAACTATGTATAGAACTCTGTATTAACAATTAACTTATAATAACAAAGTACCAATGCTACATAAATTTCCTTCTTAATCTTCAAATAATGATGCTGAGGAACGAAACTTATTTTATATATTAAGTATATATATTAAGCAAATAAACAATATTATTATTTTTATTCCATTGATTTGATCTTCCCAAATGTTTACAAACCTTTTTGTATGCTCGATTTCAAAAACCTTTCATTCTTCAGTTTCATGTTGTATCCTATGGTTGGCCCTAGTCTGGAAAGTAGATCAGATCCTCGTTTGGATACTCCTTAAGCACCTAATAATATATAGTTGCATAATTAGTATTCCTAATGGGGACCTGATACGGGCACGTTTTTTTTTTTGGCATTCTCCAGTTCCATATTTGAATGCTCTTCTACTGCGGTAAATAGTGAGTTACCACTGTCCTTCCTTATGTGTAATTTCACATACAACTTGTCCACAATTAAATTCTCCCCACTCAACAATTTATTTCCAAAATACACCCATCTGCTTGCACAATTTAACAACATCGTTATAATGTCTTGATGAAACGATTTAATCAGATGCCAATGTGATTTAGATAATCGCAAGTTTCGATACCAGGCGTCCAATTTAGCAGGAACTGGGTTAAATGTCTACTCGGCCGATTAGTCAGGTGAGAATGGGTGTCGCGCGCGAGTTAAGAAGCTGCTTATAATTTTGGACTTTGCGAAGCTTTTATCCGGGGTCGTCGCTTGCTCGTTTTGTAACTGGTACAGACCGGGATTAAGTCGCGCAAATGGTATTGGCGCAGCGCGCGCTAAGTATCTTAATTCGAGTTCTCGGATAACGATTGGTTAATTAAGAACGGCCGGCAAGTGCGGGGATTAGCATCCGAATCCTGGTGTCTCCGTGTACCTTTTTTTTTTTTTTTTCTTTTTTGCGGTAAATAATTGTCACGTATAAATCAAGTGCTATAACAGGCTTTGGTTACAGACCAGCCAACTTCAACAAAGACGTACTTGGAGTCATAAGAAAAGGTGATAAAGAAAAGAAAGTGCGTGAGTGTGAGTGAAACGAAAATAAATGAGTGAAAATGAGTTAGTGAGAGTACGTGAGTTAAAATGAGTGAATGAAACTAAGTGAATGAGATACAGAAAAGAAATGCACCGATGTGGAGATGTTTGGTAGAAATATTGAGCTTAACTTCTAGTGACTTTGTGTTCGCTCGAGATCGATGCTCTTATGTGGAGCATCTAACCTCTCCCCCCTCCCCCCCCCCAAACCGTGATGGATTAACGATCTACGATTTCAAAAATTATTCTATTGAAATTGTTCGTTTGCATTACTCTACGTCAACCAAAATTTAGGAAGCACAGTTTTCTTTACATCTAAAAAACGTAAACATGAATGTACATACAAAATAAAAACAAGCTCGTTTACATGTTGTATTTTGAAAACGATTTCAAATCCAATCCAATCGGCGACCTTATAAGGCCGTGTTTAATTTCGTAAAGCATTCGGCTGAATTGCGATAAATCCGTAATTGGAATTTCAAAATGTGTATCGTATTGCAATATTAATTCTAAATTAGCATAAGTGTATCGGGGTACAGGTGTCGAATTCATCCGGCGTAAGACGCGATTTGCCGATATAAGCTGTATAAATTATAAGCGGAATCAAATATGCAAGGCTACAATTGATACGTTGCTCCGTGAACCAGCGCCGTCGCGATTCACAAATTTTCAACCGGAGCAACCAGATAGCGTCTGTTTGAAATTTGTTACCCAAATAGAATTGCCACGGAAAAGCTCCGCTAAGGCGGAAATCTCTCGTATTTATACAAGTGCACGGAACTCTTTAGCCGGCTGAATAAAGCGAATGAAAATATTCATTGAATGATGAAGAAATTTTGCGAGAGCAATTAATCGGTTGGGCCGTCGCCGGTGAACCGTCTCCTCGCACAGACGGGACCTACTTCCTAGCTTTCCATCCAGTCAATTTATTATGAATGAACAAACATTGCATTTTTCAATGTCGTATTAAACAATTCATTCGCCTTGCTCTGGTTATATTTAGTAACTACAAACCAAGTCGTGCTCTTCAAGTCCAATTTTATGACATTCCATTAATTTTTAAATACGAACCAAGTGGAACGATAAGTTATTCAGCATGATGTAATATGGCTGTTGGATATTTGATAAATTTACTGAAATTGTAACAACATTCCTTTTTAATATAAAACACACGTCTACGTAACGATAGCTGTAAATGCAAATATTGTAAGAGTCAAGTATGTATTTAAATTATACAACTGAAGAAGGAGACGTTATTTTTTTTTTATTAAAAAATTTAGCAATAAAAAACAAACATGGATGTAAATGGAAAACAAAAACAAAGTTCATTTACATTTCGTATTTCGAAAAAGTTTCATTTTTCAGTACCATATCTAAAGTTACGTCAATACACGAGCATAACGTTGGATGAAAAAAAAAAAAAAAAAAAAAAAAAAATAACCACATTTCGTAACTGCAAATTAATTAGAAATAATATTGAAAAAGGGAAACAAAATGTAATAAAAAAGTAATAATTTGTCAAAGGATTACGTCAAAGGAAAACCCTTTTTTTCATGTAAATCGATTTAAGAATAATGCAATAAAGTAGATTTGAAAAGGTCTTATTATTTGGGTCTCTCAAACCATCACTTATTTGAATT
This sequence comes from Leptoteleia sp. ZL-2020, assembly GCA_022817305.1. NCBI lineage: Eukaryota > Metazoa > Arthropoda > Insecta > Hymenoptera > Scelionidae > Leptoteleia > Leptoteleia sp. ZL-2020. Next base: position 8,291 of record JABFPN010007431.1, read on the forward strand.
TTCGCAACAACTCGGAAGCTTTTTCACGTCAAAGTCAAGTTCTTTTTTTTTTCTTTCTTTCTTTCTTCCTTTTTGAATAATAATAGATTATCTTGATTATGTTTCGTGGAAAATTGAATATATTTTGCATCTCGCTTTCGTATATTTTTGCATTATTAACTTTGACGCTTTACATACTATTTTTGAAAATGTAAAATGTTATATGAGTACGTAAAATTAATTCATATTCATCACTCCGCGAGTGCAATTTCGTCTTTGTTTTCATGCATCGTCTCCTATTCTCATCGTGTTTTGCACATTACCATGCCGCTTTAATTTAACTCTTATTGTCATCAAGTTCGTTTTTTATTCATTATTAGTGAATTATATTAGGTTTCTCATTTTAATTATTAATTAAATGATACGACGTTAAATATCATCATCAGTCTTATCCGAAAAGAAAATTATTAATTCTCTTACAAGTATTTAACAAACATTATTTCCCTCCCAATTAATCATTATAAAGTCCGATACACAAGTATTTCACTCTTAAACATTTCCCCCAATTCGAGCAAATCGATAACATTTTAATCGACTTTATACCACGTATCAGAAATAAAAACACCTTTAAAGTTAATGAAATATATCATCCCGGTGGTACACGATTGCCATTACTTTTCGGGCCGGCATTACTTGCCGATAAAAAATGTGCAATCAGAATTCAGCAACACACTGACATTATTTCGCGAAATAGCCGTTGCGCCGACCTTTCCGCTTTTTCTATTAATAAAGGAAACGACGTATGGTTCAATAGAAAAAATGGCTCGTACCGCTTTCGTTTTTTATTTAGATACAGCCAAGACAAATTTGACGTGGAGCTTTTTTCACGCCGGGCACGAATTGTTCTTTTACGAATCATGCAATTAATGATACTGCAGGGAAAAGGAGCGCGCCATGGTGGCGAGCAAGAGAAAACACTCGACAAGGGAGATAGATGTATATATATATACACATATACACACACACACACATAAGTGAAAGAGGGACAAAACGAGAGGGGAAAAAGTGTGTTGAGAAATCGCTCAGAGTTGCGTCGCGGAAGAGCGCGGAAAAGAAAAGCTGAACAATAATCACAAAAGTTTCGCATTTGCCCCCAGCCCTAAGCTGGATCGAATTCCGTGTATTACATGATTCATGCGCGTTATCCTCGATTTCGTTCGTTTGCCGAAATTTCTTCAAACATTGCCCATGAACAATTTTTTATATAGGTGCCATATATGCCGCACATGGTAGTTTGACCGGTTCCGATATTTTTTTTTTTTTTTTTTTTTTCATAATCAGCGCCGCCCTAAAAATCATGGAAGAACCGCAAACGATATTAATTTTACGAGCGACGATTAATAAGCGGGAAATTGGCCGCAATGGATAACAAATAATTAGCAAGATTAACGGCACTCTGGCGAATCGTGATCCGACATGACCTTGGGAGTAGTTGCATTAAAGATGTTGGCTTTCATGTAAATCGTTTCGGAATAATGAAGAGTAATTAGTCATTCGGGTCGTTTGACCTCGGGTCACTGGAACTTGTATCTGAAAAGTGCGCCAAGTAGATCGTTAGGGGCTAATAACTGCGGTATTAATTGAGAATTCTTTGGAAGCAGCAATGGAAACTTGATTCGAAAGTGATTACGATTTTTCTGTCGCTTTTATCGAAACGTTTGTTATTATTTATTAACAAACGTTGCGCGATTGCAACTGTGACGACGGTCGCGCATATCTCGCGGATGCGTTCAAGTGTCCTAATTGAAGCACGCGTGTTCGCGTCCTAGCGGGATCGCTTTGTATTTTACACACGGCCAGACGCAACACTGCAAGGTGCCGGGCATACGAAATTATCCAAAGGTGTTGTGCCACTACTGTCATAACCCGCACTGAACTTTCGATAGCGTTGACTTTCACGAACCAACCAAGTGGCAAATGACATTTGACTGTTGTATACGCGCGAACACACACACACACACACACACACACACACACACAGACACACAC
>JABFPN010007432.1:0-10316 GCA_022817305.1 Leptoteleia sp. ZL-2020
AAAGAAGCCCACCGTTACACACTTATTGCCGCCTACTCAGAATACCACGTTAGGCTCTGATATGGCTTTAATCTGGTATCCTCTTATAATGTATGCCACAGAAAATCCCTATAATGGCCACACTTATCATGTGGCACGCCTCATCAGATTTTTACTAGGGAACTAGGAGTGCTATTCCTTGTCCCCTTAATATTGGTACAATTTTGGTTAGGTCCTTAAATGGCATGCCAAGAAATAATAAGGCTGATCCCGTTTACATATGTTTAAAAACAACAATGTTAGAGGTTACACTGTTAAAAATTTTAAGTTTCTCTGAAAATTCCCATCTTTTTCATACATATATTTTTATTTGAAAAGGTATTATCTAGAATCAACATCATACATTTAATGCAAAGGTATTTTCAATTCATAAGTACAATTTTTTAAACTTAAAGCTATATTTCTTTTCATAAAAAAAATTCTATTTTACTGAAATAGATAATTTTGCGCACACGCAACATCGATCACTTGTTCGATCTACGGAAATTCGTACCATAATTTTGTGCTCATTTTGTACTAATTTCGTTCGCAAAAGAAAAATTTCGTACTCGACTAAAAAGGAGAGTAACAGGGGGCTTAAATGTATACGTATATATACGTATAGCTCATCAAAATGTCTAAAGCCTCTATTGCATCTTTATGAACTTGTTTTTTACTCGTATAATTATATTTGGCTTGTTTATATGTCGTGGTTTTATACACTAAAGCTGGTTCTTCTTTGTCGTACTCTTTCATTAGCTGTCCGGCAACCTCTGTTCGATACACAAATGCTGATTTTCCTGTATAATCGAAATTAATGTTTAAATGATTTCTTATGAAATTTGAAGAAGGAAATTTTTTTCAATTTCTGCTAAATTATTCAAGTTCTTGCGTTTACTAACTATTATATTACAATCGTTTAAATTATTTTTATGAATTGTTTATATTTTAATTTTATTAATTGTTGAAGAAATTTTTCGGAAATATCCCTAAATTAATATGAAATGTTTTAAATTTCACTATTTCTTTTTTATCAGTTTAAATATATCACTATGTTAATAGAATAATATAGTTATAAAAAAGAAATTACCCGTTTCATATAAATATTTTCCAATGCAATTTCTCAGAGATATTTCTTTCCGCACGTTTTTAATCCTTTTGTTATAAAACATGAAATTTGAATGATTTCAGGTACAGGACTGCTTAAAGTGCCTCTTATTGTTCCAGCACAATTACATTTGCCGTAAAGGTTTGCTGAATCAGGTAAACTATAAATTTTGTGACATTTAAACTGATATGCGCATCTCACTTCTTTTTCATCCAATTTTTTAATTAATATATTTTGCCATTTATTAGTAACAAATTGGAAAACTTTCCTACTTTTTAAGTGTAATTTTTTAGGTTCACTCCTTTAATTAAAAATATAATTACCAATTTATATAAAACATTGATATACGTTATATAGAATATTATATAAAATATTTATATAAAACATAAGTTTGTTTGCGCTGAGAATTGGTGCTATCCATTGATAATTTATTCGCGCTGCACCTCGTGCGGGGAATAATCTCGCTGATTACAGTCTGGCGTTACAAAAGGAAACGTCGAAATCTAATCGTCGGGCTCGTTTAAATGCGATCGAATGATACCAGGCTTGCGCGGGCATACATTCGCTGAACGGCCTCGCGGAAGAAAACGAGCATCTCTTAAGGAGCTCCTGACACGCGAGGCCGGACCTCTGAAATTGCCGCGGATCCTCGACATTAACGGAATGGTGATAATTGAATGAGATCCACCGGGCGGCGGATTGTTGTGACCGGTGCCGAGGTATTTTCGGTATGGGAATTTTCGCGTACCACTGCAAAATTACATGACATCTGCTCGTCTTTTCGCTTTTTACGCGCGTCAAATTGTTTAAAGTCACGTTTTGATTGAACAATTGAGAAGATTCGTATAATGGTTAATTGAGGAGAGATTCTTCGCGAAAGAAAGTCAATGCACGGAAAAGAATATATCAAGTGCACTACTAAATTTCTATTTATGTTAATTACATTGTTTGGCTATTAGACTAAGAAAAATTGGTGCAGTTTACGCAACAGCATGCGCAGAGTTGAAGCGTAAACAATTATAACAACTGAAAAGATGATTGCAGAAACTGTAAATGGAGTTGTTAGAAGTATTTTCACTGCAACTCCGTGTTAAGAGTTGGTTTTCGAGTCAACTCTGGATATGCAGTTGTGGCTGTCACTGTAACTGAAATTAATTACAGTAAACAAATGAAGCACAGATAATCTTAGAGTTAAACTTAAATTTGTATTGCAAAAGATACTCAGATGTTCACTAAAAACTATGTACAGCATATGAATTAAATGTATAATAATCTAAATTAAAACTACATGTGTTAAACTGAAAGAATTTTGCTTTAAAGGTTTACGACAACAATTTTTTAATCAAGATTTTTATAATCTATTTTTGCTTACTATCTGTCACTATTATGTCAACTCTAAATGGGTAGTTTTATCGAATACATGCTTATACATTTCACTTCAATTCCAACTCCACATATGCAGTAGCGATTACCGGATTTTTTTCTGAGTGTATTGACATAAGTAAAAATTATAATTAACGTAGCTAAATAAATTTATATGTGACAATTTTATCAAAAATGATCTAGCAAATTCCTTGAATTACATAAAATGTATGGCTGAATCAACCAAAGAAATTTATTTAATCTTTGAAACAATGAAATCGATATATTTTTCGTTGACATAGTGAGGTTATATTCAGTCCTTATAGGATAATTATACAGTTGAATCAGCCATACAGTTTATGTAACGTATAAATATTCATTTTATTTGATTTTATATATATGTCCTTCTGCAAATAACATAAATTCTTATTAAATTAATTAAAAATGTCTAAATAAACTCATTTATCTATCAAAGCGAATACTTTTTTTTTCCGCGCACAAGATGAGTCTTTCATTAGATGGAATAACGGTATAAATCAGTGCATTATTTTGGTGTTCAATTAAACTTTGAAATTTGTGAAAATATATTCATTTACATCAATTATAATTATTTGATAATGAGTACTTACTTAATTGGCAAATAGAAATTAACTTTTGTTTGCGATAGAAACTACAAAGTTGTTTGCGTTTAAAGAACATCTTAATTTTTTCAATGAAAGAAAAAAAAAGCGATAAGACATATTACTGATTTGTTACAAAAAAATAACAAACTTTTCAATCGATTGAACGATTTCACGTTTTGAACGTGAAAAGTTTCAATTAATTCTACGATAATTTGTACGAAGTTGAAGATGAAATACGAAAATGAAAGAAGATTCGTTGAAGAATGAGGGGATCGGCACTTTGAAGCGTGTCTCTCAGTGTACGATAATTCCGACAAAGTTTAATCAAAGTCAGTCGCAGAGGCGTAAGGCAATTATTTCTGACATGGAAACAAGTGTCGTGTCAACATAACCCAATCGTTTTCGGGCGTTAATTCGAGCGGAATTGTTTATGCGTGAAAAAGTGATACTTTTAATGAGTTTCATTCATTAAAGCTGGCACAGTTTCGGGTCCGCCGCTGCGTTACATAAATAACAGGCCGATGTACGGTGAATAATTATGCGCAATTATTCGTTTAATTTTATAATTGAAAAGTCGTGTTTATTCGGCGATAAAAAAAATGTAACAGCAACTAAAACGATTAATCTTTCTTTTCGTTCGGTAGCTCGTACTTTTTAGATTTCTTTTTCGTTATTGCAATAAAAGTGAATTATATGTGGGTCGTATATTAATGTAAGAGGTGTTAAAGAAATTGTACTCAAATTGCCTATTACTCTGATCATTTTTAACAAACTTAATTTAATTTTAAACTGATAAAGGACTCGCAATAATTATGTATTTCCTTAAATTTATTTAATTATTGTTGAGTCTTGTTTAATTGTTTTGGAGTAGTAAAAATAGAGATTACTATAAATGTAGGCAAATTCCTAAGTTTTCAATAAATGTAATATACTACAGTATGCTATAGCAACTACTGATAAATTACTCAGAGTGTAAAATATTAGTAAATTTTGTTGACAATAGCGTAAACTTGTTATGACTCTGCCTTTTCTTGTACACGTATATGTACATATAAGAACTAAAGTGGATATCGAATGGTATAGATAAGCCGAAAATTGGCGGCCGTTGTATTACAAATGGGATCGTACGTATCATCCATGTTTAAGCCTTTTCCAGAACACTTCCTGAACCGCGAACAGAGGCTCCTTTCATTCGGCCTTTTTGAATACGTGACATACGGTAGCGGTTACTTAAAAGAAACGCTTTACAAAAATTAATGAATAGCTTCATAGATATTTCTAAACGGTTTTGCACACAAACGTGCCTCTGATAAAAAAAAAGATTACCGCACGAAAGGCGATTCGGCGTGTCGCTTTTTGCCGGTCTTTTTTTTTTTTTTTTTTTTTTTTTTTGTCGGAATCGGGCCTCAGTTTGGCGAATGGATTTTTGTGGCGTTAATTATGCTCCGGCGGTAGAATGGCGAACAATTTGTCGGAAATGTTTTAACTAGTTTGAAAGAGCATGTGCGGTGACTGAAGTCTTTTTCTGCGCTGCTTTTTTTATTGATTAGAACGCTATAACGATCTTTTAGTGTTTAGTTTTGTGAAATAGGACGTGTTTCTTCCTTTTTCTGCTTTTTTGCAGAAATAAATGGGGATCAGGAGTTAAATTAAATCTGACGCTGCTTTGAAGTAAAGCATAGTTAATTATAAATTGTAATTTATTGATATCTTTTTTATTAAAATTTAAATTTTATTTGAAAAATGAATTTAATTAATGTATCGAATTTTACTTTAAATTTTTTTTAATTAACTATTTAAAAATTTTAAAAAATTTATTACAGATTTGAGCAAACATGTTTCAGTTAATATACTATATTAAAAAAAGGAAATTAATATTAATTTCTTAATGTTATAAATTTTTTTTGTTATTCTTATTTTGAAAGTACCAAATTTATTTCGAGTGTTTGATGAAAGCAGGATATTTGAAGGGTTAATATCCAATCAGGATAACCTTGTACCTCTATTGAATGAGCCGATAAATATATAAGCCGTACACGATTTATATGACTATACCAAAAATCTCCTATTCAACGGTCAAAACGTCCATGAATTTACGTGAAAGCAAATCTCCTGTATCTTTAGGAAATGATTTCAAAGCCGCGAGGGGTTTACATCTCGTGAATTAACTAGCTAGGTTAGTTTTCATAAATTCGACTCACATAAATTTGTTTGGCTATGATAATTATAATTTCTACTCATGTCAATAATAGCCAAACAATATATCTAACTTAAATAGAATTTTTGTAGTACACTTCATATTGTTTTTTCCGTGAGGAAATATTATTTGATGATACTTTAGTTGCTATTAGAAAATGACGTTTGAAGGTTTTAATACCAAATGTTTGGGCCAGGTATAAGAAAAAGCAATATATTCACAAGTGTATGTTTTATAAGAATCCAGTAGTAAGCGACAAATCAATTCGTGAAAGATAAATAATCAACAATGCTAAATGTATTATGGTCGAATGAATTAGCGTTTAGTTTCAAGCTATTACTTTCAGTTATTTTAATCCTTCTTCATTGGTCACGCACACAAATTTTACACAGTTGCTTGCCCTTCAGGCAAGCAACTAAGCTAATTTAATTGGCTTTTGAATACGTTCTTTCAAATCCTTCATATTTACTATTTTACATAATTTCATGATTTTATTTGTTTAATTTTAATATATGAGAGAGAATTATATTAAAATTAAATTATCCAATCACTAGAACCGTATTGATTAAGGTGGAGTTTAAAGCGATTACAAATTCATGTGAAGTCGGTAATGTAAATCAACTTTAAAGAATGCATAGATGGTACAATGACATATATTTATAGCGAAGACTAATAATAAATGGAAATTAAAAAAATTTCGTATAAATTCCACCAATTTGGTAAAAATTGGTATAATTTCCACAATTTCCTTATTTGAAGAAATCAAAAATAAAAATCTAATTACCATCTCATTATCTAACTACAGCAGTTTTTAATAAAATTTTAACGTGAGCGTAAAAATCACTAATTTTTCATATGCGAGTGAATTCAACGGTGTTTTTTTGTTCATAACTATAGTTAATCGTCCTGGAATGGCACTCTGGTCCAATTGTAAGTGAAAATTACTTATTTTCCTTTAAATGTAATAAAGTTGTGGCATGTATCACATTCATAAATTTTTTTTTCTTAATTATTGGACCAGAGTGACATTCCATCACTGCTGAGGAGTCATCATTTCAATTATTCCGTCATTTGGTTGAGAAATAACGAAAAATAGTAATTTTTCGTTTTTGATATGACGTTCGCCGCTTAAACATGGCCTTAAGATATTAATGGAATAATCATTTTATTATACTTTATGGAAATTTTTATTAATTTCTATCATATAATTAATTTAAATTAATAATTTATATAAATAATACATACGAAATACTACAGACACTATCATATTTCCGGAAGTTATCATTAATTTTGAGAAATTTCATACCGCCCTACCAAGTCGATGGAAAATCTCGAAGCGAAATGATCAAATTTATGAGGATCAATCTTGCGAGTAGAAGCGAATCGCGGAATCGCACACGGTGGGCATTTGAAACGGATTACAACGAGAAAGTGGAGGACGCGCGCATGTGCGAAGGCGCGACATTTACGGTGGCGACGGACGAGCACGAGCCCCCACGGGCCGGCGCGCGTAACAGGAGCCCTGCATACGGGCGTCCTTTCGGCTGCGTTCCCACACTTTTCGAACCCCATTGAGCCACCGTAAGAATTCGCCCCTATATCCCGCTATACAAATCGCCCCTTCAATGCGAACCGTTTTCTTTAGCCGGAACGTGCATTGCACGAGTTCCGCGCATCCACTTTTCGTCTCCCGATTCGACCCCCCCCCCCTTCCTCCCCGACCCCCGCCCGGCCACGGGTGCGCACAGGCCGATTTCAATTTCGTCCCCCCCCCCTTTCCGTCGCAACTTGTCTGTCAACGAGAAAATCGCCCCGATTGACCCGTTCGCTCCATTATTTCGCGCGATCTACCTGCATTCCGATGGCAGCAGGTGCGCGCTCGCGCACGTTTTGATTATGAGCCGAAAGTATCGAATGTCGATCGAACTAAAATGGGTCCCATTGTGGCCAGTGCCATTCCGGGAAGCTTTGCGCAACTTCTCGACAATTGAGACGTCGCCGTTTATTTGGCCCGAAACGTTTGTCCTGTTTCGAAGTTGGCGCGCGATCACTTTGATTAGCGGAGGATCGCTTTGATTGATCGCCTTTAATTAGAACGCTTCTCGAGTGGTTCGATCGAATTCGCTTAACTCTATTGGAATTCCCTTTGAATGTACGCTAGTTTTGCTTCAATTAAACATCTCGAGCCATATTTCAGTGGAAATGAAATGTTTCAATTAGAACTTATCTCTGAATTAATTATATTGTGAGGAAAAATTTGAGAAAAATTGAAATTTGTTGTGGTAATTTAAGGACATAATGGACAATCAAGAGAAAAAAAGTTGAATCAAAAATTGTACAATGTATTCATAAATTGTGTGGATGCCTGATAAGTGCCCCATCTGGTAATGTGGTTCCCTGATCATGCCCACACTTCAGGCCAATTTCAATTTTTACTAGGGAATAAAGTGAAAAATCACAATTTTATCAACACTTTATATTCTTTGAGTGTACCTCCGTTATGTCCTCAAAATACGAAAAAAGAATTTTTCAAATTTTTTCAAAATTTGTTTAAAATCATAAAAGGATAGTGAATTTCTCGGAAGCTTTTCTTAAATATTGAATGATTTCCTCATTACTTACTCAGGTTTCCAGAATTGTTTAATAATTTTTTATCGCGCGGAATTTCTGATACCTATTGAATTATTAAATAAAATAATTTATCTTGAGATATGTACGGGATAATCGATAGAATATAAAATTATGAAACAATTAAATTAATAACGACGGCAAAATAAATAACACAATGGAAGTAAATGATGTTTTTATCGGGATAAAAGCCGGGAAAAAGAGAACGAACAAGACAATGAATATCGATGCGCATCCAATACATTTGCGCGTTGCAAAATCGTCACGAAATGGCACAATTGTCGTTCCTTTCTAAGAAAATTCAGCGCGACCTTCTTTCGTGTCTGTCAAATCGTGTCTCGTAGTTGGCTCGCGATCGACACGAATGCCTGATTATCCGAGATTACGTCTCGGCGTCGCAATTTCGAAAAAGTGACTTTCAAGCGTGCCAATTTGTAAGAGAAGGGCCGGCCAAGCAATCCGGAGGTGTGCGACAACATTAAGCCGTCGCGCCATTTCTTACGTAAATCCCCACGCGCGCGCTCACAACTTTTCGCACATTTCGAAAAGGACCGACCACTGCCCCTCACGATTATTTCGAATCGCCTATAATTGCCAATTATTGGCAATTAAAATCCACGTAACGATGAAGAAACAGTCGAGTAAATGATTATAATGAAGATGGAAAAGGGGCGGCAATATATTCTGCTGCCAATGGAGCCAAAGTGAATTTACATCGACACTTATTTTTAAGTGTTTCTTTTTTTCTTTTTTAATTCAATTATTTCTAATAGTTATTTATGGTCTAGTGTATGTTAATTCAACATATTTTTATGCAAAAAGTACACCGCACTGATATATAATGAAAAAACAGCACTTGGATGTTTATTTACATTAAATAGAATCTATATTTATCATAAAAGGAATTATTCTTGCGTTAAGAGTTTTTACAATTATTAAATAGATAATCTATTAAACATAAAAAGATTCTATTATTCTTAAATAGACAGTTTTGTAAGTGTAACTCAAACAAATATTTAGTAATATTTTTATATTAATTTTTAGTAATACACTGAGAAAAATAAAATAATAAAAGCTTCTATACTTTCTGTCATTCTGAGACTCTATGCTCCAATGTTAAGAACATTACCAGACAGTCTGGTAAAGGGTATCACTTTTTCAACTACTAATTATCAGTATTGTAGTATAACTTCTTCCTGATTCCTGATTAATCAATCAACTAAATTTTACTTAATTTTAATATAATTTTTAAAGTATATAAATTTATACAAGGAAATAAATAACATTTCATATATATTACATCGTTGTTGAGTAGCCTAAGAACTGAGTATAAAATTTTATTATAGTACATACTAAAAAAAAGTTGTTTTTCAAGTTATAAACTTTTCTACAATAAAGTCTAAAAGCAGCAATAAAAGTGGCATTAAAATTTATCGTCTGTTTGGGGTAATCTTGTTAAAAAAAATGGGTTAAATTTCTTTGAATCTTTCTTGTCTTTTTCCTCGTTTTATTTGTGTAAAATTTATTGTCTTCCCCGTGGACGCACTTGTTGGACGATTTGGACGTGACTCTGTTTTCGAATACTTAACCGCGAACTTGTTGTGCAAATACCTGCAAGGTATACAGAGAATCTCGAGTTTTGTTTGGTGCCTCGTGTAAAACACGTGGCCAGCACGAGAGCGTCACAGGCATTAGGGGAACACCGAGGAACGTGAACACCGATACGATCAGACTTGAAAAAAATGCATTACTGTCATGGTGCATTAAATTGTGGCCGACTCGTAGCGCTAATGATCGACGACCGCTTAATAGGTAAATAAACAAAGGTCGATTCGGATTAGAGCGGACTCGAAATTCTGACAGAAGTGCGTTTCATCGTGGCATAAAAAGCGCTCGATTCTCGTGCGTCATTCGAAATGTTCTCACGAGTCAAAATAAAGTCATCTGTTCGGCTGAGTTTCTATTGAATGAGAATTATTATTAATGTCCACTCGCGTAAAAAAAAGGAGAATTTTTTTCCTTTCAAATCACTACTTTATCGTTTATTTTCGATACACTGAAAAAAATATTCGGATTACAATTAACTCCACCGTGGAGTTAAAATATATTCAGTAACGTCAAGTGAGATTAGTTTGATCGGAATGAATGTAATAGGTAGAATCTACTCCATATTGGATTTGCCATCAATTATTAGAATTAACTGAAAAAGCGATTCAAACAAGTATTCGTGGAGTTTTAATTTACTCCGCGAGATACTTGATTTACACTATGTCTTGAAAATACATTCAAATACGTTAGTTGGTGAACATAACTGAAAATGTGATTGAAACAAATATTCGTGGAGTTCATTTTACTCCGCGAATTAATATATAAAATCATA
>JABFPN010007433.1:0-10316 GCA_022817305.1 Leptoteleia sp. ZL-2020
GACTTAAAATAATAGATAAGTTGGTTTAAGTTACTAAACGTGAAATATTGGAAACATCAACTTATGTTTTAGAACACATGATTCCGGAATCAATCGCGGAATCAGGCGCTCCCGTAAGCATCCATTGATATATCAATATTATTTTATTATAGTTTATCTTAAATAAGACTATGAACTATGAACATTTTTATGTATATATATATATATTTATTTTATTTATATATATTTGTATGTATATTATTATATATTATACGTTGAAGAAAGAAATAATGTTGTATTCGGAACACTTAAAAATGCTAAATTTTTAGAAACCAGAATTTACATTACACTTTATGCAACTACGGATGTATAATGTAATATAACTACGAATATACAATTCACTCTTTTGCCACCAGTTTTCGATATTTAAGTTGATGCAGTAAGTCTGCTGCCACGGAGTTAGTGTTTTTGTAATTATTAATCTGTAAATGCTGATTTGATGCTTGCAATTGATTCAGCATATTTTTTAGACATGGGAAAATTGTATTCAATTAAAAAGTCTGAATTTTTAAATCAATTTTAAGCGAATTTAGGGACCGCGTTTTTTTAAAACCTAAAAAACGCGGTCCCTAAATTTGCTTGAAACTAATGATAAAAATTCAGTTACATCATTGTTAAATAATCTCCCAGATTGAGAAAATGTGCCGAATCAACAACATCAATTAATTCTCATTCATTTTAATAAAAACGAATAACACCCTAATCTAGTAATTAACGCTTACGGCACCATCTGAAGGTGATGTTTAAGGTGATGTATCAAGTCTGCTATCACGGAGTTAGTGTCTTTTGTAATAAAAATTTAATTAATTTATATTTTATATTCTACGGACCAGAGCGCTATTCTATAGACACGGGCGTATAATTTGATTCATAAAAATATATGTACTGATGAATATTCTCAAAGTATTTTGGGAAGTGCGATTTTTTGTCGTCTGCTCGAAAGGAAGCAGTACATTCCAAAATTGAGAACATTCATCAGTAAATATATGTTTCCGAATTAAATTATATTCCCGTGTCCATAGAATAGAGCTCTGGTCCGTATATCATAAAATATAAATTAATTAAATTTGACTATAAAAGACACTAACTCCATGACAACAGACTTGATACATCACCTTAAGGGAAAGTGCAAGGCCTACAGTCACGGAGTTAGTGTCTTTTGTAATCAAAATTTAAATCATTTATATTTTATGACCTACGGACCAGAGCGCTATTCTATGGACACGGGAGTATAATTTCATTCACAAAAATATATGTACTGATTAATATTCTCAAAGTATTTTGGAAAGTGATGCTTCCTTTCGAGCAGACGACAAAAAAATCGCACATTTCAAAATACGTTTAGAATATTCAATAATACCTATATTTTTGTGAATATAATTATACTCCCGTGTCCATAGAATAGCGCTCTGGTCCGTAGATCATAAAATATAAATTCATTAAATTTTGATTACAAAAGACACTAACTCCGTGACAGCAGACGTGATACATCACCATTAAGACCTGCTGTTACAGAGTTAGTATTGTATTAAATTAGTTTTTGCGTATTTCAACTATTCTTAGCAAGCCACCTTTGGACAATCAATTTAAACCCAACATCTAAACAGTTTCAACTAATTAGAAGGAAATGAGCCCCTCCAACGCCCATTTCAATGATACGCAGCCATTTTTGCATCGTACCTCAATCATTATTTTTGTCTTATTACACTTCTATGTTTCGTCCACTGAAGTTTATCATACTTAACATAGATTACAAAAAATTCAATGTGTAGATTTACAAATCACATGATGAACTTGCAGTGTATACGACTTTGCAATGCAATATAATATATATATACAATGTACAATATGGTACACAATATGTTGATGAAGCATAATATTAACAGAAATTATTCGCAGTTTCTCCACTTTGTGGAAAAGGTAAAAGAACATTTTGGCGAATAATTTCAACGAAGTGCTCTCGCATAGCCCTCATGTCTTCAGAATATTGTATTTCTGAAGGATTACCCCCAAGAGCTAATGTAACGGCAAATGCAGCTGCAAAAACACCACAACTGACATTATCTTTCTGTCGCTGAACTGCTTTTACAATTAAGTTACTGTGTTGCACACTTGGAAAACGTAACCGAATATATTCTTTCTCTATTTCGCTAAAAGAATTAATACCGTTGTTTTCCAAGCTATCATAAATATAAATTTTATTGTTTTCAAAGTACAGGCAACGCCAGTGATACTTCGTGTTTCCACCTAATATCTGAATACTTTTTCTGCAATCAAGGGTGTTGGATATTCTAACGGTATTTGGGGGGAGAAACAATAAACAGGGAATTTGATATCCATTTGTATTCAGTGAAAAGGTAAACTGAAATAATAAACAAAGACTGAAAGTATAAAAGAAACGATAAACAGAAAATCAACAGTCAAGTAACATAATTCAATCGTTATTAATTTCAGCTCGAGGCGATATTGCAATTCAATCGTCCTCATCGGATCGCGGTGGCAATTTATTTGGAAAGGAGGAAAGATCAAAATAGATAGTGTTGTCTCTCTCTTGGTATCGGAACTTATCGTTACTTGCACTCATCGCACGCCGTGGATCCAATTCGTTTTTATTGTTAACTTATTGATAAGTATATCCTATACCTTGATTCCTCACGAGTGCTCTCGTTCCTCCCATGAGATAAAATTCCATGGGAAAATCAGACTGATTAAATCAGTGATCTGTCCTCAACGTTCATCGATTAAACTCATGAACATCCTTTTGTTATATTAATATTCCTCTATTCTTCACAATTTATACGTTTAGTGGGAAACTTAGCATCAATTATTTGGGGGGATTAAATGCGTTTATTTCAATTTATTTCGATTTATTTCACCGTTATTAGAATGTAAACGGCGTTTGTTTTGATTTGTATTAACGAGTGCATATCTAATTTAAATGCGAACTATTTCAAATTATATCTTGATTCCGAGTATTTGGAATTAAAATAAGTTTTATATTTTCGCACTGCCTAGCCAAACTAGGTCAGTGTCAGAAATGTAAACAAAGTTTATTCAAATAAAGGATTAATTCGTTGCATTTAAATATAGTCTTTTCTTTTCTTATTTTTGCCTGTGATTGTTTTTATTGAGAATTTATTTTGCATACAGTCCATTTGTTTAGTATTAATTGTTTATTTGGAGCAACTCCAAATTGTTACTACATGTTTGTAACTATTAAGGGACTGGCATTTTTTAGGAGAGAATAGTGCAACTATCAAATCTCCAACAAAGGGGTTCGATAAGTTCTCGATGGAACACAAATTGTACGCTATGATTTAAAAAAGAAGTTTTTTCGCGAATAATTTTCAAAATCATATCTAACGAAGCGTCATTGATTTGGGATAAAACTGGAAGAACGATAGATTTGACAGCATTCAAATTTGAATGTCTGTTATTTAAATACCGTCTCTTTTCCTCGTCTGTACCATCAATTTCTAACACTTCATTAGCGTACCCTTCCTCTTCGACAACAGGATCACTGTACACATCACTTGATTTATCACTATCATTGGACAATGTATCGTCTGTAATACGCTTCTTATTTGTTGTCGAGATTTCCTTCATAGACTTGCGTTTTCTTTCAAGCATCTCTTTCAATTTAAACTTCGATGCTTCTTTATTTTTTATTATATAATCAGGATTTCTGATCGGCATATGTCGATTATGACGACTGTCAACAATTTCTGGGAGTAAGCATTCGTTGTAAAAGCGAACTAACAATGGTTTCATTTTCTCATTCCAGAATTTTTCATCTCTTTCAACACGTGTGACACTTAGATCTTGACGTGTCCAAATAACAAACAAGCAGTATTCACGCTTCGTTATGTTCAATTGACCTTGTACCTGATAATAGTATTTATGATTCTTATTCATTGCATCTGAATTTTTTTTATCAAAAATACATTTAATATTAGACAATGTTTGCTTTGCTTCCTTCACTCTTAAATTTTGAGCTGAAAGGGGACATTTTATTTCCAGCAAACCGTCTTCATCAATGACACCGTCCGGTGAAGCACCTAAGAAAGGGTACTCTGGATCAATAAATAATCCGCATGGCTCAATTTTTTTTTTATCCTAATTTCTACGTCATGTTTTGCTAGTGTCTCGCTCTCTCGACCATAACGCATGGCCAAGGTTTCCACAGGAGAAGGATATAAAATATTCTTCACTGTGGCAGCGCACGACGTAGTTGGTCTCATGCGACATACTGTGCCAAAATTTGACGCCGTCAGCAAGTCTTGCCTTGTTGCTTTCCACATCTCGGACTGACTTTGATCTCTAGTATTCATTTCTATTTCTTTCCAATTTGCAGCGTTTTGTTCCAATTTTTGTAAATGGTGCTGCCGAACTTGTTCGTAAGAAATGGGATCCATGTCTGGTTTCTGAGATTGCGGTCCGTAATTTTCGTCTGTACGAGCAATTGGTCCATATTTTTTACTTCTACCATGCTCGTTTCTGTACAGTTTTGTTCTGCAAACTGCTTCCTGCCTACGAGTTTCCACTTTCTCCACGGTAGGTGGGATTGTTTTTCCAGTACCAGCATAAAATTCCGTTAATACTTGTTTAGTATTATACTGCAGTACTGTTCCAGCTACTCTAGCATTGTACGAACCTCTAGATCCGAAATGAATTCTTTTGCCACCAATTTCTTTACAGAGAATGGAATTGAACAATTCTGCCGGATTGTTTGTTAAATTCAGTATCAAGCTTGCAGCGTGACTACTAAAATTTTGCATTACAGCTTCTACTTTTTGATACAGCCCGTGTTGCTTTAAATATGGGACATTATTTATCTCATTTTCGTTGCTTATTTGCAAACAGTTAAAGCCACGGTCATTACATTGGCTATGATCACCAAATACATGCTTTGGCGAAACCAATATATCCTGTTGCAATTTTACAATTTTTTGCACTTGCGGTTCCGAGCCAATGTTTCTTCTTTTAGCTGCATTTACAACTTCTTCTCTAATATTGAATATATTGGATTTTATTATATTTCGTGCAGCAACAAATCCAGGATTTCTATTACCCTTACATTGAGTTGTTTGAGATATTCCCATTAATTTCTTGCACATATTGCGGTACAAATGATTCGTGCATTCAATTTTGTTTACCACAACTTGTTGATCTTTGTAAGGTCTGTTGTTAACAACAGCTTTGTAAACATTACTATCGTTGTCAGCAATCAGCGTCTTATAAATTAAACCATGCATTTCAATGCTTCGGTTAAAACCTTCTGCGATGGCATCGCTTTCCATACCGGTAGAACTAGCTGTTCGATCATAATTTTTATAACGTACATGATCGGGACATTCCATTTCTTTGCGTTCGTAATAATTGCAGTATGAGCAATATTTATTACGAATGCCGATAAATAGAACTTTACCAGTACGATGTCCAATAATTGCACCGACACCCGACAAAGCATCGTAACCGTGGCCGTATGATCTTTTTGACCATTCGCCATCTGCTATTACCGTGATGTATGGTATGCCATTTATAACTTCATTGTTTTCTGTAGCCAACAGTTTCTCCTTTTCTGCGGCATATTTCATGTTGTCATAAGCAGTCTGCAAGAATTCCCCTATTACGTATTGCTAATTATTTCTATAATTACCAGCAGACATGCAGTGAATATTCACAGCTGCGCATAGCTCTTCCAGTTGTGAATATCCTATACCTGTTGTAATAGTGCCTGCGACTGCAGCTTTATTTAAATCTAACAGATCGTCACTGTCAGGCTCAGACCATATACTAGTTTCGAAATGGCACATTTCGCATTTAAAAAACAACTTGGTTTTTAAACCATACTTTCGATAATTAACAATTTTCCAATCTTTGAAATTGCATTCAACACCTGCAATGTGACTGTTCAATTTTATACTTAGACATGTTCAATTTTATATAGAGGGTTTTAATGTCAACTTACATTTGAACTAACAAAACTGTAATTTATAAATAAAATATATTCCAGATTATTATTGGACACTATCTTCTTCATGAAATTTTGTTATTTTCTCTAAAACATCAAAATTTGACATTATATATAGTTATGAACTTTCAAGTATAAGTTGACTTTGTATATAAAATATAAAACTACCGGCGGAATTATTCAATTCCATTCTTTGTAAATATTTAAATAAAGTCGCACGTCAATCCACATTTGATTTATTTTTTTTTATATGTTTGTTTCTTGAATGAAACTAAAAAACATTTCATTACTAAATGTCTATACAACTTTTTGTTTGAAATGTTACATACATATTGGGAAATATTTTTGAAATATTATAATAGTATTAATTACACTGAGAGAAGTATTATGGAAAACTAAATACATGAGAGAAATATTATGGAAAACTAATAATCTCTAGTAAACGAACCATATCGAGCAGATTTTATTTTTTTTTCAAATTATTATTGATTTTTTACCATAGTTATAATAGAGAACATTTTAAAATTGAGCAATTTCTTCAACACGGGAAAAGTTGAAATAGTTTTTTAAAACAATACATAAGATTTCTAAATTTATCCTTCTGTTCTTAAAAACTTTTCACTATAGTCGCAAGAAAAAACAGTTAATTGTTTGAAAGCATGAAAGTGTCGTATATTTGTTAGAAGCATTCCTTTCGGCCGAAAGAAAAATTACTATAGTTAGTTCATTCCTTTTGCAACTCGCGGCGCTGCCAAATGTTTTGATTACAAATTAACTGTGTAGTGTTACAGTCAATTGTTTTTAAAGTAAGAGACGCATCAATAAAAAAGGACATAAGCAATAAAGCATTTGTTAATTCTGCATTATTGTCAATTATTTCCATTAGTATCATATATCTAAAAAGATAAAGATATTAAAAACTTATTTTAATTCGTTAAATATTCATTTCTCTCTATTTTTCGTTTATAAATTTACGGTTTCAATTATCTCAAATTATTTTATTCAAATGTACAAGACGTTTTACAAAAGAATTAGCACGAAATTTAACTTATTTTTTTTAATGCTGTAGGATAAGTATTTTTGGAAAAAAATTACGCAATACATAATTTATTATTGTTTACTTTTTTATAATTTTACTTTTTATGTTTGAACGTTGAAATTCAAATAATTCAAAATTCCCGCTATATGTGACAATTTTGACAGTAGATGGCTACATTTTACTATGCAATACTGATAAGCGCGAAAATATTATCACATTCACTATATATAAGCACTTTGAATACGGTAAGATATGTAAATAGCGTCCGTCGATGTTCATCTGCTATAGTTGATAAGTTATTAAATATACATGTAGGTAGGAATATATTATGTACAGCATGCGTCTATTGTTAATACATTAATCATTGTAATGTGATGAATCAAAAATAAGTTAATATCATAATTAAAAACCATGGTAGGCTAAAACAAATATCAAGAAGAATGCAGCTGATTATTATAAGATTCGAAAAGAAATTAGTAAACAATAATATATAAAATATAAAATTCGGAGATGAAGGAAAGAAAAAGTTGTTGACTTTATAAGGTTCTGGAAATATTCAGAGGAAGGATTAAAATAAAATTTTATACATAAAAAGTTTCATTAAAATTAAAACAGCTTATAAGAATTGTTTTTAAATCTACCGTATTAAACTTTCATACAGTTGGTGTATTTCTTTTTGAAAAAACTTGTTCAAATTTTCCTGTAGTTAAAAGAAACTGCTTAAAATGATAAGTGAGTAAAAGTCCTACAGTTTGAGAATGAATATTTTAATTTGATTTGCTCAAAAATTACCACAGTTACAATATTTACAAGTATAAATGAAAAAAATAATTGAAAGAATAAATTTTCCCTATAGTTTCAGTAGTAACATCATTTATTGCTCAATATGATTCCGTTTCTGTACTTTACTGTAATTACTTTATACAGAAGAAAGCAATTTGTTCTTAATATGTCTCTCAGTGTACATATGTAATTTAAATACTGGTGAAATCTATATTTTACAAAATATGTACAATTTTTTTCAAAAAAAATTACGTATTATTTGGGCAATAATGGATGTTTTTAACATGTAAATAACAAACCTTTTCATTTCTCGTCGAAACCGAGAAGATCTCGGCTTCGATGCAAATCTTCTCCCACATTTCTGCTTCCGACCCATGCTTTTTGATGAATTTGTTCCTAACTTGAAACTTCGCTTTCACAACAAAAGGTTATTAATTAATGAAAACCAATTAATAAACACCAATGTAAATGAAGTGCACAAAACGTCACTCAACAAACACCAACACGAGTCTGATTGAAGCGCAACTAAACGCAACCAAGAACCTGCGAGTGTAAATAATTGAAAAGAAAGAAACAATATATCTTATTCTTTTCTTTTCGCTCATGGAAATTAATTTTCGCGGGTTAGCATCAAATGCGGTCGAACAATGTTACGTTATTTATAAGAAAAAGTATTTATTATATAATTAAATAATACAAATATTTCTTGAAATATATAAAAAAAATTTTTTTTAAATTATTACAACGTTTACTGAATATTTATAGAATATTTTACAAATGTTACATAAATATGTATGTACTATTTCTGGAATATTAAAAAATGGTCAGGATATATTTAAAAAGATATAAATTAAATATTATAAAAATATTAAAAAATAATAAGTAAACATTACAAAAATATATACACAATTTTATTTTAGGCGGACATGAAATATGTATACATTTTTTTTGTAAAATATTGAAAAATGTTTTTTAATATTTGAATAATATTTTTGCAACAGTTTGTTTCTCGAAAGATCATATTTCTTTTTATTTGGGAAATATTATTCGCGATTGGGGTATGTTCATGACTTCGGTTTCCAAGAAATGGGTACAACTTGAGGAAATATTTTCAGTACTACGTCAAATTATGAATTAATATGTCGTCATTGTTAGTTTTCACGTATAAAACAAAGAGGCATATAGTTGGAAGAATGCGCGAGATTCCGCGCATCTACTGTCGGCCCGCTTTCATGCAATCGCGACCGCCTATATGTGTGTGTAAGTAGTATGTGTGTATCTGCGCCGGCAGTGCAAAACAATAACAAAAGTTTGGTTTTCTTCATCAGAAGACGGCGCACGGAGACGAATAATCATAAATTTAAATTTATGATAAATAAATTTAAGAAAATGAAAGGTAAGTACCTGTTTGTTAGATCTTAATGAAATAAAACGTGTTGTTTGTAAATAATTTTGAATTTATTATATATTCAATGAGTGAAGTGTTTTTTAAGTGAAAATTAAAAATATTATTTATGTATTATTTATTTATTGCATTTTGTTAATACAATAATAATTTTATTGCGAATAATAATGTAGTTTATTAATTATAGAATGTTTGTGTATTTTTCTTTAACAAATGTTATAAAACTTGTGCAAAAAGTACTGAAATGTCACTCGTTGCGCAACTCAAAATGAGGATAACCTCAAAAGTAATAAGTATCTTTAAATATCTTGTAAAATATAAATTCATTTAACTTTGGAATGTTGTAAATTAGTTTTTAACATATTGCAACTCTTCTCAGACAGCTATTTTTTGGAAATGATTCAATTAACTATGTACATGTTCGTTTTAAATCTATTTCCAAAACATAGCTCTTGGAGAAGAGTTGAAATGCGTAAAAAATTATTTACAAAATTCCAAATTTGTTTAACTTTGCATGTACGTTGCGTTTTTCATAAATGAATATTTATTTTACAATATATTTGAAGATATGTATCATTTTTGAGGTTATTCTCATTTTCAGTGGGTACAACGAATAACGTTTCTTACCTTAATTTGTATTTTATTTTATTCATAATTGTATTTATAATTGAATATTATACACAGTTTACAAATGTTTTATACATATGTAAAAGAATATTTTTCAAAATACACATTTTATTGCATAGTACAAAATAGTATCACTATTCAAGAAACATTCTAAAATTAACAAAGTACATTATTATTTGCATGAAAATTATTGCAATATTAGTACGTCAACTGCTTATATATAATAACACATTTTCTTTATATATAATTAGGTTTGTTCTTAATTATTTCAAAAATTTTGTATTTCAGGACAAAAGAAACGACAGGCCAAAAAAACGGCAATGGCTGCAACTCGGAGATCACCTCGGGCAGCACCTCGGACGTCACCTCGGGCAGCACCTCGGGCAATGCCTGCCGCACCACCTCCGGCAATGCCTGCCGCACCACCACCGACACTGCCTGCCGCACCA
>JABFPN010007434.1:0-10315 GCA_022817305.1 Leptoteleia sp. ZL-2020
CAATTAAAAAAAAAAAAAAAAAAAGATAGTTTGAAATCTGACACGAAAGAATAATTAAAATGTTATATAAATTATATTACAGTATATTGAGGAATAAAAAGACTTTGAGTTTTATGATTTACAAAAATTTCATTTCAAGAATATATAAATTTAGAGAACTTTTTCTATATACTTGTACGCAACGAAAAGGACTTTCACTAAAATATTGTACTTGCTCCTGTACTGATGGTTAAATTAAATTTTGCTTTCATTTATTTTATCCCCATGCACAGAGCGTTTCAAGTAATACCCACGGTATAGATGAAAAGTAACCAAGTTTCAACCAAGTCGTTGGGCGGCGAAATAAATGTTCCTTTAGCAGTACATTGCGTTCGCGGGCATTATATTTTTGCGGTTACGCGCGTTGTCTACCCGCGAAACAAAATGCCTTCAGTATTAAAAAACCGTTAGGGCCAATTAAAATTAGCTAATTACCTTCGCATTTAGCAGGATTTGAATTTTACGTTTGGACAAGCGACAGATTGTGTACTGAAAGAAGCAAGAATACATTATACTGCTAAATTGCTCTTGCATTATAAATTTCCTGTAAAAGTATACCTTTTCTTTTCAGCCATACTTCTCATTATAAAGATTCAAATTTAATTTTAATTATCATACAAAATTTACTTGGATATGTAGTATGATTTATCACGGTATTTTTCGAGTACACAGTATATTTTCTTTTTTTTTTAAAAACCATAAAGCAAAAAAAGAAATTACACTTTTAAATTAAATGTAAAATTCATACGATGTGGAAATTCAAAATAAATAACTTTGTTCCATTATTAAATGCCGAGCCGCGTCTTCTAATTTAATGAATAATTTACGGAAAATTTGCGGACCGTTTAACTTAACCCGAAATACTCAACAAAAAAAGCAGGCGAATTAAAAAGGAAACACTTTCTCAAAGCGAAGCCAAAAAGTTATTAAACAATATCCACCCCCCCCCCCGGCATTATCATTTGTCATTTTTCTAACGAGCCCCGCTTTGTTCCGAGTGACATTTTATTAAAAACTCCTTTATTTGACAGTCGGCGCCTATTTGTAAAAGCCGTGAACAATTCTAAGAATCAAAAGTGATTAATCACGCGTGACACCTGCAATAGACACGTGAAATAATATGAAACTTGCCGTAACAAACGACAGACATTGAGTTAATGGAAGACTCGCGAACCAACTCGCTCCGCTGACGGGTCCTTCATCGGTCCGTTCGTCTTCCTTGGCGTTGCGCACACGTGCAAGAATGCAGAAGCGAGACGCGGCCAGACCTCCAGCCAAATAGATTCGTTAGAGAGTTTCCCGTCAGACAAAAGCGGTGCCTCCGGTTAGACGCGGCGGAAAATCGAATCACTCCGAAAATCGTCTTCTGTTTAACTTAGACCAACCCCGAACGAATTCACGTCGATTTCGCAAAGCCACAATGACAATTCGCGCGGAAACTTTTGCGACAACTTTTTTTGCGCCGCGAAGACACAACGCCGCCGAGTTGGGAACGAGGCGAAATTTATTTGCCAACCATCTCCACGCGAAATTTGTAATCGGGCGGAAATCAGTACGTACCTGGTTACGAACAGGTGTGCTGATTGCAAAAAACGAGATGGTAATATTAATTATATAAATAGTTAATTTATTTTCGTAAGAAATATAAAAAATTAGTTCGATTTATGTGATTGATGATAAAATGAACTGATTAATTCAAGCGGAATTCCAATTACGATTCAATTAATCAGAGTTTTTTCGTCACTCTGGTCATAAAAACGCCAATTTTCTCCCTAGGGAGTTTCGAGAGAAATCATCGTTTGTAAACATCGCACGAGAGAGGATGGATTTGCATTTGAATCTCCCTTGGTACATAAATAGCCATTTTGCTCTATATACGGACGTCACGCAGCCCGATTAAGGCATCCTGATTAGGCATTGATGTATCATCCACGTCCGTTAAGCCAGTAGTGCAAGGCAGAATCATCTCAAACCTGGCTTATAATTTAGTGCTATTTAAGTACTATTTTAGTGCTCCATAGAAAAAATTATTGCTACAGATGAAAGTAAGAAAAAATTTAATTTTCTTTGCGGTTGATTGTCACCAGTTTTTCAGACAAAAGTATCACTCTCCTTTTAGAAAAATATACAAAAAATATTATCCCACTTCAATATGATTTAGCATAATAATTTAGTGCTTTTTGAGTACCTTAAAATAACATTTATATATTGCCATTATAGTTTTAATACTGATGGTTTTAGTCCTACCAGAATTAGTTGCTAGTTTTAAAAAATGAAAAAACCACTCGATGATGTTGCACGGTCATTTAGCAGCACTCAAAAATCACTAAATTATAATCCAGGTTGAAGAATAATTCTACCGATTTTGCACCGCTGGATTAACTGGGAATGGATCCAGGATTGCTGGAGCACGTTTGACCGTGCATCGATTCAATTTCTAATTGGAATCTTTTTTAGCTTCGCCTTGACTTTTCCAATTCGTAGATTTAATCCCTTATTATTCGCCATTCCCCCGGTCGTTTCATTAATTTTGTATTTTGGAGTCTGGATTGAAGGCGTCGTGAAATTTTCAGACCAACCACGGCAATTCCGGAGTGGCGACCACTACCCCTTGGAAATTACATTACAAAGTTAATACCGAGTTACGGTTCGTTGCTCAATTCAGAGGATTTGCTTCGTAAATATTCGAAACGTGTTTGCGAAGTTTTTGGTAAATTATCAGTGATGACAAGTTGATGATCAAATTCGGATGGGGGGGGGGGTTGAAAAAGGGTCTTTGAGGGAGTATAGTTAGAATCAGAGGATTGCAAATATTATTAGGGCAATTCGTGTGCGAGATATTGTTGAAATTCTTGAGGATTCGTAGACAGGGATTATTTAACTTTCCCAACTATTTACAACATTGTTGCCGGATATTCCCAGCTAAATCGCCTAATTTAGGATATAAATTCTACTCGACTTTTCTCCGTTCCTTCAAAAATCTTGTACAAATATTTCTTTTGGTGTAAAATTAAATGGAATGCTTTAAGAAATTCGATACAATTAGTTCGGAGAGTGTTTTAAAATTTAAAAATCAATCTTAAACCAATCCCAGTGTTTTCATTGTAACAAAGCAGCAATTTTTTTTTTTAATTGAAATTCCAAACATTAACAAGCGCGAGCTTAAAATCCCTGTGCTTGATAAACCTTTCAATTCGTCGTATCGTAAAGAATGTATGGTCGATCAATTTGAAACTTTTCAGAAATCCTCATTACACTTTAAAAAGCAATAATCTTGTTAGACGTTTTACGTAGAGAAACGTTCGCCTGGACATGTTTCCGGGAAAGTTAAAGAAAAACATCGTAATTTATTAACAGTCTTGTACGAATGAAATCAAATTTGCGTGCGTATATTTATACTAATGGGATGTTAAATAAAAATTTGCAAATAAGTTTGAAAGGTCTTTCAAAAAGTGGTCTTTTAGTGGTCATTCAAAATGTTCTCCAGTAAAAATAAAACATATATGGACATATATGTTTTCTATTAAATCATATATGGTCATATATGGTTGATATATGGTAATAATTTGTTTCAATAAGAGAAAATTATTAAAAGCATATATGTCTAGAATATTATATCAATTATTGCCATATATGTTTGATTTCTACTAAGGTCATTTCCAACGTATATATATATAGTCGGTTTACCCGAGACAATTATTTTTCAAATATAAAACGGCTAATTCAATTTTGTGATTTTAATTCGACGTTTCATCGTTCGCGGCAACATCATTGCCGAGTTTCATTTCTTTTCAATTATCATTTTTGCATTTTAATTAGATGGGAATTAATTAGTAATAATTTGGAGAAAATGCTAAAGTTCGCTTCCGCTGGAATTAACAATTACACGCACGAAGAGGGGAAAAAAAAAAAAAAAGAATGTCGCATTAATTATGATTGTAATGCGAAACGCGCGTGTGTCAAAAACATATCCCGAGTTTCAATTTCTTAATGAGGATGTACGATTATATGCCCACGTCGAGAGAGAATGGCTAATTAATGGAATGACTAATTACTAAATGCAAAATTGAAGCGCTCGGTTAATTTTCAGCTGACCGTACGAGTATCGAAATTGCGCGCGTTTAGAGTTTCAAACTCAATTGTTGGCCGTAAGTTTCGCATGTTTAAAATGATGTTTCATTTTTTTTGTTTCAGCGTTGAGAAAAGCGTCTTTGACAATGGCAATTAGTTGAAGCCGGCTATGAAGTTGTCCATTTTGCTGGCCGTCGCGGCCACGGCTTTGATCCACTTGATAAGACCTGCACTGGCCGTGATTGGAACAGGTGAGTTATTGCTCGTCAACTTAGCACTTCTTAACAATTACAGGGAAGTGTTTCTTAGTAAAACATGACTCATATATAATCCATACATGGTCGATATATGTTTTAACAATTTTATATAAGGAAACAAAAAATTTCATATACAGACATATATGTTTGTATTTAATCCAGTTAAAATATTTAAATTCCTCAACTAATTGGTTAAGTAATTTCAGTTACTTTACCGCGTGTAAAAGAACTGTTAAACTTCGATCAATTAAACAGTTTTCTTAGGGAAAGAAAATGATTCTATTTAAACACGAAACGTCGCTTAATAAATTGTTTCTTTGTTCCACGCATGTCTTCCAAGGATTTTAACTTTATTATTATTATTATTATTATCAATTAAAAAACTTTAAACAATTATATAACTCAAGTTCCGCGACAAATGGCGACGACGTGGAACTCGCTGAAAATGTAGTTTTTCTTTTCAACTACGGCGTTAACTTGAAAATTTCTTTTGACCGTGATTCGTAGTCGCGTTATTGTTCTATGACTTTTCAATTAAGCTATCGGATTCTCATAAATCACGGGACCCAATCGACGAGATCCATAAAATCGACGCCTTCGGCTGATAAATTGCGCACTCACTCTTGCGATTATAGTTCCGTGATTGAATTTGAAATAGCGATTCGGTGATTAAAGACACAGCGCTTGACAAATTGTGCGATTCCGCGCATTTATCCCATTGTACATAATAACAGTGCTACGCGATTTACGTTAAAGTTTATTAACGTAATGTAACATTCGGAGCTTTCGGTCGGACATAATATGAGTATTCACTACTCTTTTTTTTTTTTCATTTTCTGCTTTTTTTTTTAATCAACGATTGAAAAATCAGTCAACGATCGGGTTTATCGTGGCGGTTGTTGAAAGGATCGATTGATGCGTTTATCAAGCATCAAAATGATTACTCAATACTTTTTTTTTTTTGATCGCTTTAAGCATTCTTGTAAAAGATTGTCAAGTAAATCATAATATTAACGAAGAGTGTAAATATTGAGGTATTTTATTTTTTGTTTTAAATTTTATATAGCAAATTATATAGTGTAGAAAATTTGTTTCAACTTATTTCTACGTGTACATTTTTATGGACGCAAAATAATTGACAAGCTTCGCCCAGTCGTGACTAATTATAATCACAATTACCTCTATTAACCGATTCGTTTAATTATCGTCCAATTAAACTGTAAAGAAAATTTTGGCATTTCACGCTGATTTGCGCACAAATACCACGATCCACTTACAAATCCCATGTTTATAACAGTGTCGCTGTAGCCGAACCATTTGTAACTAGAAACGTGTGATAGAACTGAAAAATGAAACGTTTTCGAAACACAAAATGTAAGCTGACTTTGCTTTTGTTTTGTATTTACATCCATTCTTATGTCCTTTGGATGTAAACCAACAATATTATTGTTTATGTTCCTTTAATTTGACCTTTCCAATATTAATAAACATTACTTTTGTACACAGACAATATTAAAAACGTTTCATTCTTCAGTTCCATAAATGTGTGTGCCTTTCGCCTGAGAATGGGCCAAAATTAGTTGGTTCCATTTAATAACAAAATATTCATTGCACTCCCACGTCTGGCAAATAATTCCGCAGCCGTTTATTCATCGTCATTTATCATCGTTACAATTAAGCGAGTGAAAAAAGAAACCGTAATTCGAAATGCAAATGCCAGTTGGCATAAAGTAGTTTCAAATCCTTAATGCGGAATGGATGAAATTAAATTTTGACGATTGATAATGAGAAGAGGGAGCGCGTTTCGTTGCAACATTAAGCACGTGTATTTAGATATGGAGAAGGGGGGGGGGGAATAGTATTTAACTGGAGGAATCGAGAACTGCCATATCGCATGATACTTGCGCGTAACTATGCGCGCCCAAGGCAGATAAGAGTTAACGTGACGACGGACGGTTCGGAAACTTTGCTTTTCTGGGTTATAAGCGTGAGCATTGCCGGGCGCTTAAGGCAGCTTATTTTTGGCGCGCTGCTTATGTTAACGAGGAATTTTCGAGTCTTACTTTCCCCCGAGTTCCGAACTGCGCCGAACTAATTGGACCGCGCAAACTTTTATACACAATTGACACTGATATTTCGTTACGGTCCTTATAGTAATTATTATTGGTAGCATCTCTCCGTTTAAGTGCTTTTGTGCAGTCGTTGAATGGGACTTTTAGGATCTACGGCAAAGTGAAAATTAAGCTAAATTATTCTCAAAGAAAGGTAATGTAAAATTATGGTGGGCAAAGTGAGATGGGTTTCAGGTGAATTATTCTTATTGTGTACTGATGACTTTTATCGTGTATGACGTAGTAAAATTTATGGAATAGATTTAAAGGAATAGTAGAAAAAATGACGTCAACGAGGAATAAAACATGTTGAAAAGTTAACCAGTTACACAAAAATGCTGGTAGATGACATATATATATAGGACGTAGAGTGGTGGTAAAGAGTATGACTAGTAATTGTTAAGTAAAGAATTCTATTCTTATGTCACATTCTTCTCACACAAAAAAAATTTTGTTGATACACTACATCATAATATAATGAATATTATTAATGCATATATATCCCTTAGTTATTATAAAATATATTAAATATTTAATTACACCGAGAAAAATAAATAGCATATTTAGCAATAAATCCTGGAATACTGAACCTATACGTTCTTTGTATGTGTATCACTTATAATTTTTGGGAATGCTTTCTATACACATTGTATAGTATTCTATGTTTATAGAATTGTATGCATTACATATACTTAGTTTTTCCATAAATTATTACAGTTACACCTACAGAGTACTTATAGGTTCAATACCCCAGAATTTATTGATAAATATACTATTTCATTTTTCTCAGTGTAAAGCTTAATTTACTTTTAAATAAATAAAAGCTTTCATTTACTTCTCTGAATGCATATATAAATAATTTATATTTTTCAATAGTATTTAATTAATTTAATTGAAGTCAATGTGCATATTATGAATAAAGTTAGGCGGTTATTTTTAATTCATGCAATACTGATTTCTTTTTATACATCTAATAATTGTGCCGAGTACAACAATTAGTCGATATTTTCATAACGCATTTACCGATTTTCAATACATTTATAAAGAAACGCTTACTTGTTTATATAATAATTAAAACAAGTCTCCTTTACTTTGATTCTGAAAAGTATGTTGAGAATTATAAATTCTTTATCGAATAAACGCAATTTCTCTTTTAAATAATTTACGAAATTATATCAACGAATGTGTATAGAACAACGACGTTGGTAGAAAAGAATGTTTTAAATTAATTTTGTAACTTTAACATGGTACAATCAATTATAAATAACTTCATATATTGATGAATTCAAAGCTAAAAATTCTAGGAAGTTTTTTCAGAAGCAAAAGTTTGAATATCATAGATATAATAAAAAAGAATTATATATTCAAAGTATGAAATTTTATGTTAAAAGAATTTGATTATAATGTGAAAAAGGGAACGTGCAAAAAAGTTTTTGCTATGAAAATTCATTTGCGACCAATGAATTTATTTACCCTAATGAGTGCATTGTAATTTATAATCAATACTTCGTTTCTATTGAAGAGAAAATTTGCGAAATAATGAAAGAAAATAATAATCAAACTTCATTTTTGTTTCAGGCGGTAAACCATATCCAGGACTTGAAAATCTGCCACGTTCCTTGTGGCACGAAATTAGTTCGCCATTTACAGAGGTAACCAAATAAACGGCCATTAGTTAAATATTTACGACAATATTAAATATTGCTCGGCTAATTATTTTTATATTAAACGACCGGCATACAATTCATCATGACACAATTTATTTTGTATTAATAAAACGGATTAATATTTGAATGCCATTACTTTATAAAAGCTTAACATGAAAATTAATTAAATGCATTCTGCCGATATTGAAATATGATATTTGTCTGCTAACGAGAAATTAATTATCTTGATTGGTGAAGGTAGAGGAACAACGATTTCATTCCAAGCAAGTAAATTATTTGCATTTTGTGTTGCAATTGCAAGTAGTAATATATGTGACTGTGCAAATATTAAGGATTACATTTTATGTTAATTATGAAGTATTTTATTTATTATATCGTGTAGTCAATTTATGTCCTAAAAATGCATTAAAATTACATAATTGAGAATGCATGAAAACTGAATAATAAATTATATTCCGATTTATTATGAACTTGTTAAATGGAGTAAGTTAGAATAAAAACATTTGTATGAAATTTATTACATGGAGAAGAAAATACTGCAAAAAGTTGGTATAAAGCTGTATCTAAAACTGGGGACAAATGACATTTGCTTGTCATATTTGACATACAATTTAAAAGACGTTATGAAATAAACGATTATTTTTATTCTACTGGATCGTAGTAACTTGTATAATTCTCATAACTTTTTATCTCATAACTATATATCAAGTATGTCATTTGTTCCCATTTTTAGATGCAGTATAATAATTTTTATCTCAACATTTTTCTCAGGGTAAATTGTTTAAATCAAATCATATTTATGATAATTTCAAGTCCTTTATGTTTATACATTTAGCCGAGAACGTGAGTACTATTATGGCTGTAAAATCAGAATATTTTAATTCTTAATCAAAATATTTTAATACTGTTTATTCGAGACGACATAATTCTGTTTCATAAGTGTGAAAAGATATGCAAAACCTTGAACGAGATAGGAATTAATTAGAATAATGAATATTTTAAGCAAATTAACGTCATTCGTCATTTTTATTTCGGTGTACATTCATAATGCCAGTCGCTAGAATATCGCGAAATGCGAACAATTTTCCGCCTTGGTCTAGAATTCGTACAGCTCTAATACTGATGAAAAATAACTTAACGAAATTAAATAAATATAAGCGGGCAAGAAAAATGACGCGCGGGAATCCGTTTAATTTATCGCAATTATGAAAATAGCAATGACAAATTTAGTTGGAAAATTATTTTCAATTCAGTCAAGTTGAATGCTTAGGGTAGCAAACGTTTATGTAAATATATTAATATTTTATTGTAGAATTAAATTTTTGCAAAAATTTCCACTGTGATTATAATTACTTTAAGTTTTTATCAAAGTACACGCGAGTAATGTAAATTTATTATGCGCGTCATATTGCTGATCAAGGAGTGATTTCATAAAATCCTAAACTAATATTGTTATGGTGTACTAAGCTTTCTCATAAAAGCTCATTATCAGGGCCACTGTACGTAATGTACAAATTAATCAATTATCTCTGGCTTGAAGTATGAGTTGTGTGCTGAGCTATGTATAATAGATATAAAGTAATGCAATGGGGTTAAAATATATCAGTTGACCTTAATAAATATATTTTGCAATGTTTATTAAATAATCCTTGGGATGAGATTGAAAATTCTTAATCGCACTGTTCAACGCCTGTAAAGAGGATTAAATTATTAATAAAATTAAAACAGTTAAGTTAACATTAATTTATTTCACCAGTAAGGACAGGAATATAAATTTTGCACATAATGCGTTTATGTATTTATCTTCATATATTTTAATGCTTTATTTTCGTGTATTAATTTTCGCTATTAATTAAAAAATTAAAGAATGTGTTATTAAAAGTCCGCAAATGAAAAAGTTACATTTTTTGTTGTTTTCCTTTTAATGCAAAATTCGTTGTATTTTTGTTTTCGGCTATTTCACGAAAAGTGAATACTTACTTTTGTATTATATTTCCAAATATGGAAAAATAATTCGTATCTTTTATGATAATGTTTTGTGCAATATCACGGGCGAAATGACATGAATCATGTTTTTTGGAAATCATTAAAATAACGTTATCTACTTCAGTTACATAAAAAATATCAATAATTTACAAAAAAAAAAAAAAAAAAAAAATTTAAAATAATT
>JABFPN010007435.1:0-10314 GCA_022817305.1 Leptoteleia sp. ZL-2020
ATTAATCAAAAAATGTTTATTATTAAACATTAAAATAAAATCTTATTAAGTAAGGAGTAGTTTAAATTTACTTATTCCCATTTTTTAAACAACTGTTTAAAAGATAAAAAATTGTTACTAAATAAATGTGCTCATAAAATTATGATTCCTAATTATTTATTCAAAATATCATTTTAATAAAAAAAATTAAATTATTAATATTATTAAATAATGATCTTGTACATATTATTTGATTTATGTTAAAAAAGAAAAAATCTCCTTATACATGATTCCAGTACTGTGCCAACGGTCGTCGGTCTAATTATAACCAGCCGTCATATGTAATAATGGCCAAGTACAGTTTTGTTCGCTAATATGTACTGTCACAGTACATTATACCAACGGTTATTCGCCAGTACTGTGCCAGATCTTAGCCGATTGTCACCACTGGGATATTACCGACTTTTCTACATGGGATGGAGTTGACAGTAGCGAATATCGTTTGATTCAAACCTCTTTTTTTTCAGTGTAGAAAACATGATATTCCTCTCAAAATACAAACATTCTCATTTCAATTTAAAATGATTTTACACTAAGAAAAATATGACACTGATAAAAATTATATAATAACATTTATTATATTATTAATAACTAGCGGACGAAAATGTACTTATGGTAATGTTTAGTAATAAATACACTTGAAATTAACATACATATAATATAATTTACTATATTTGTTAATAAATTCTATCATATGTGCACACTTGTCCGCGAGTTACTATATAATTTTTCTCAGTATATAAAGTTCAATTTCACAATACATAAATTACTTTTTTTACTTATATAATAAAAAAGAATGTTGAAAAAAGTTAAAATTTATTTAAATAGAGTGCTACTTTGATTGAACTTGACAGTGTTACGTGATACATTTCGTTAATTTTCCTCGACTTACAAACGTTCGGCGCCACCCACGAAAAATTCAAGCTTGCAATTACACGTGGACGACTATTGATTGCGAGGAATAACGAGCAGTGGGGATATTTGGGAGGGCGCGTAAATGCATTTTCGCCCCCCTCGGTATACGTCGAGATATACGGGAGTGGATGATGGGGATCGTATGGGAAGCCTTAAAGTGGGGCCAGGATTCGATGCAGGGTGCACGAGATGGCGATGGAATTGTTTGGAAATAACGCTTGTACTGTTGCGAGGTTGAAGTTTTGTTTTTAGACTCAGGTGCAGGGGGGAGAATGAGACACGTCAAGTTTTTGGGGGGAGACGAAACCGCGTTATTACACATGTTTCACGAGAAATATTTTCCTCGTCGACTGACGCATAAACTAGTACTTTTTTTATATAATGGATTGCTACTGAATTATTCAAAATGCGGTTTTGTCAAAATGTAACCTGTAAGACGAATAGTTTGAAGGTATTTTAACATGCATAAAACTTGTTATAATTTATTTATTTAATATAGCTCTTAGATTCCAAGGGGATGAATTTAAACGAAACAAAAGTCAATTATAAAAATGCTTACATGAAATAAATATTTAATGAAGCTTTCTTATTTTATCTCCTAAAATGTTTCATGTTTGTAATAATATGGTTTTTTATTTGTTTCAGGTATGTATCTCCGTGATAAAATAAATTAGAAGAGACAGTTCTGAAGTTGGCTTTTCCATTGGTAATGTTGACTGCTATTATTTATACGTTATTAAAGGTAAATTTAGTATCAAACGCTGCGGCAAGTCACTAAATCATTATTCTTACCTCACGTACCATAAATTAATGCTGGAGAAATTATTATTGATATTACGCATGAGAAGGTTTACTTGAGCATCTATAAACATTTCAATATTTGTTTAATAAACCCGTAAAATAATTTTTCAATTATAACACGTACATCAATTTTAATTTATCCTTTCACTGAGAGAAATTTGCTTAGTACGGCCAACTAAAAACTTTAAGTTATTGTCAAATAAGTTGGACTAAATAAATTTATAGTTGGACAAATCAAAAACTATAGTTGTGAGAACTAATCCAGCCACAACTTACTTTTTTAGTTCGTTTTTTCGACAACTCATAAAATATAGTTCGAATAACTAATATTTCTTACTTGTGTTACTTGATGTCATTTTGTTCAAGATTGTCAGTATTCAATGTAACGTCTGCAGACAAACAGCCTAGAGTGACTTTTTTCGATTCTCATAGATTATTTTCACGGCTTAAATTAATTAATACAATTATTTCTTTAATGGTTCCGTAAATGTTGTATGAAAAATACATACATTGTTATTTGAAAGTACTGAATGTTTTTGGTTAAATTGTGACATCTAAACAATAAGAACAGCGATATTCACAAGGTAATTATTTATAAAGTTCGACATAAATTAAAATTTAGTTTAATAATATACAATGATTCAAAGAGTATTTACAGCAGTTGTGATATGAAAATAAATTGTAAATATAATTGAAATAAAGTCAGTGAACTGAACTCAACTATATAATTTTTAGTTGGTTGGACTATGTTTTCCTCGGACTGCAAATATAATTTTTTTAGTTCAACCAACTATAGTTCAGAAATTGATATAACTTTTTCTTTTAGATGTATTAACTGAGCTATACTATACTTGTCGAAAAAACAAACTAAAGTATTTCTAGTTGGCTGCACTATATTTTTCTCTGAGTGTTCATATTGCAAAAGTAAACAACAGTTTTGATTTACAAAAAGCTGCACTGATCATTTCATTTAATAATTAAATTTCATTTCAAACATTTCATTTTGTATAAAAACATTGGAATGCTTTTTTTGGATAATTTATTTAGTGTACTTTATAAAATCAGAATTTTGTATGCATTGTACCAAATTCTGAATAGCTTTGCAATTTAAAATATTTTAAAGGCAATGCATTAATTACTTTAAAGTTGACGTCTTTATTATTTCTCATAATACAACTCCGAAGGATTTCAAACCCAACAATGTGTGGGATAAAATGAAAAATTGATGTCGTTTTATTCAACGGCAGTCATTTGTTTGATATTAATCATGTGATAAAATCAATAAAGTCCAAAGTTCATGGAAGGTAATAGTTTTCTCATAAAAATGCAATTTAATTTACTTTCTCAAAATAAATGAATTTTTATACATTATAAAAGTTGACAAAGTTTGTAAGAAAAATTAATTAATTCATCTTAATATCAGTAATCTCACGACTTTGATGATGTAATTCTTATTTTTCACATGTGCCATAATCAATTTAATTTGCGCGTCAAATCAAATCATTTAATAATGAACTCAATTAAATGCTCACACGAGCGAAGTAATTCGAACCAGAACAATCTTCTTAATTCAACCAATTTCAGCTGAAAAAGGTCGCCACTTTTCGCACGAGAAGTGCCACTTTAAAAGATAACCGCTACTTAAAATCTTTTATCTTTTAACATTGTTCGTTTGGCAACAGCATTCGCGGAAATTGAAGAGATTTGTACCTAGTAAAACAGGCACAGTGAGGCGTCTGCAAACGTTAATTATACTTACAAAAATCAGCTTTATAATGATTATAAGTTGTATGTTAAATTTCTTTATATCATTCATAATATCATATACATCCTATTAAAAATGAAACATGTATCATCCATATATGTTTTCAAATAATTTCACATAAGAAAATAAAATATTTATATATAGTCAGATACGGCCATATCTGGTCGATATATGGAAATCAATTCCTTATATATAAATCAACTATTGCCATATATCGACCATCGATGGCCATATATAGGTTGAGAAAAAACATGTCCATATATGAATTATTTATTTTCTTGTCTGAAATTGTTAAAATACATATATTTTAATATATGTCTCATTTTTACTAGGATATCGCAATAGAAACAACAACATTTTGCAACTTTAACTATATATAATACAAAGTCCGCGTTCTAAATTATATCTAAAATTATCTTACGAGGTGTCATTTCAGCTGAAATTTCAATCAAGCTAATAAAATGAACCTTATAATATTTTGTGTTATCGCGAAGACATGATTTTTTGACTTGTTGCCAAGTTCGGCGGTAAAGGTAAGCTGGCAAGATTAAGGTTTGCAAAAGCGTGGAAAAGGGCCAATGTCAGTGGTGTGTACTCGCGGCGTCCTGAATACGAAACAAGTGGCGCCACGCGTTCTACGGCATTAAACGAATTATATCCTTTTTATTACAAGGCTCCTGCGGTGCGCTGTAAATTCTCACGCGCCGCGCCTGATGTTAGCAACCGTTTATGCACACGGGTGTAACAACGCGGCTGCTCTCGGGGGCTAATACATTTTTATTACAGTCCTACAATTTTCATTAATTTTTTTTATGACCCCCACTTGTTCTTTTCGGAATATAATATATTTGAAAAATTTATGCCGCAATTAAAAACTAAAATTCATCTTCCGGCTACGTCTAAGCATCAAAAGTTAACGTTTTTATCTCTCCTGTTATATTTTTATTTCAATTAAATCCCTTTTGTATAAAAAAATATAACGAAATTTTGTTGCCTCAGCTTTAATACAAAGTTTGCAATATTTTTAACCTCAAAGAGTATTAAAATATTTACGGCGAAATAGTTTTATTCTTTTCCTTTCTTTTTTTTTTCTTCTTTTTTTTACGGAAGAGCGGCTTCCAATTCCACAGTGGGAAGCGCCTTAAAGCATGTAACCCGAAATGCGCCCGAACAACAAATACCATCCGAAGAACTTGGTTCGTACAAACTTTTGCTTTCGTCGGGAAAGGCTTCGATCGAATATTTCGATGCCGAAAAGCAGAGGTCACGGAGTAAATAGATGAATGGCCGGATAAATAAATGTTGAGAGCACTGAAATATTCATTTATTTGTATTGAGTGGGCTGTTCGATTGCATTAATTATTTGCGCCGAATGCGTCACCCCCGACAGTTGGAGCAATTTGTCTCGAAAGTTAGGGTTTTGTTCTGCGGGGGTAAACGTCGCGTGCACTTTCATTTTCGAGGGTGTATATCACGTGCTGCAAAGCCATAGCTCGTGGGGAAACTCATGGTGGTTATATTGATCGGCAAAAGTTTCGCGCACTCACATCGACGTCCACGAAACACCGCAAATTAAACCTACGTATTTTTTTTTTCTAGCTTCAATATCTGGCAGTATTTATTATTCTGCGGGTAAATGATATATTTTGAAATATTTAGAAGTGTCGATGGAGGTAAAATTTTACTTTATTTTATAACATTTGTGAAATGACATAGTACAATTTATAATTTTGGACAGTACATATAAAAAAGGAATTGATATTTTTTATCAGTCTTGTGATAAAAAGTGAACAAAGTTTTAAGATGTCATAAAATTATGGTAAATAATTAATGTTTTCTATAAAGGAGTAACATTTAGTTAGTATTTAAATATTAATTATTTATTGCTTCAAATTGTGTTTTCTAATTTTATTAAATATATCATTATTTTACTTTTTAATATATCTTTTCCACTCCGAAAAGATTGTTATTTTATCAATTTAAATAAATTTAACTTCATTAATCTTTAAATAATAATATCATACCTATTTTGATCGGTGATTTCGAAATATAAAAATACAATTGTAACTTCCAATCACTATGAATTAAAAAAGTAATATATCCTTTCTCTATTATTTTGTTTAAATTAATCATTTTTATGTGCTCAATGTTTCTTTTGACACTGATTTCAACAATAGTTTCCTTTGTAAGCAAACATCAGTATGAATAAAGAATTTTTTTTACTATAAATTTCACCTCCATCATCTCACCAAAAGCAATTAATTATAAATACATCACTGCAAACAACTTTTTCAACACTCCTTCAATTATGTTTTGAAAATTAATCACTCTAATAATTCCGACAATTTTTCGAACTCCTGAATGTTAATTAGCCAAGGAAAACCTCGTAGCCATTGCTTTGATGCGCTGGAGAAATTAAGAAAAAAAAAAGATCATTTCGGTTGCACGAAGAGTGCACGCAAATGAATTACAGATAATTAGCATGTAAAAAGTCGCCGATTTCTATTGCCTAATAAAAATAGCCGGAGCCCCAATTAATCATAGACTCTCGCAAGGAGGCATCTCCTTCGCGTGCCTTTTCCTTTGCTTATGTATTCGTGACAAAAGTGACTATCAACGCGCGACGAAGATGCCATAGCGTGTACTTATCGGAGCATTGCATTTCTATTTTCCACGGTTTGGCGATTCCCGTTATCGCGAGAGAATTGGAAATGTTTTGATAAGGATGAGTGCTCGTGACAATGCGGAATGGCGGCAAGGGTGATCGAGTGAGGGCCGACTCTTTGGGGGCGTCAATGCGATTACGCTCAATCGTATCTCGCGCCAAAGTGCACTTCACTGAAAAGTCATGACGAACGGCATTAATTAATCATGCTTCTATAAGATAGCAAATTTAATTATCCATTTACAACTGTTAAGGGTTATCATAACTGTTGGCAAACTCAAATTAATTGTCCTCGGTTGACAGAAGAATTGCGCTAATTTCAAAAACTTTTACACCGAGGGAAATTTGTTAATAGTTGGTATTAAATTTTATAACAACTCGGGGCATATGTGTGTAATTACAGTCATCCTTATGGTATAGTATTTTAAAATGTATTATGAAAAGTGTGACTAAGGAATAGAACTTGTTACCTTACCAGTCACGTGTCCCGCTCTTTACCACTATTCTACACCGCTTCCCAGAAATATAGGCCACGCCCCTCTCTTGCACGCATTAGAGTTTGATAACGATCAATATTTTTCCAGGCAACGTTATCGTGGGGTGTAATATTTTGCTTAAACTTAAAAATTATTCAATCTAATTTTCGTGATAACTAAATTTCTGGTTGAATTAACCACATTATGGTTATTTTAACTGAAAACTGGATAACTATAACTAAAATTTCCTACTATTTCCAAAAATTAACCGTGCATATGATTGATATTGCTATACTTTTTCCCCAGTTTAATTATTATTCCCTTCTTCTTCTATTGGGGATAATTCAGATATTTTGCTTTCGTACTACCATACCATTAAGTATTTTGCAAACAAAATTAAAACCGCATTATAACGTTACTTGCAATATTTTTCAATATCATCACGATTCTTAGAAAAAAAAAATTGAAAAGCTTAAGAATAAAAGCTGCAGAGATAATCGAAATGGGTTCTTTAGTTTGAAATTGGAGTTGACCGAGAAAGGTCAAATCCGAACAATAAACAAATAGTTCAGTTCAGGGCCAGTCATGTAGAGCACGAAGCTCAAGCTAACAAGTAACTGGATGCTCTTATTATTTTGTTGTTGCCCGCTGGAACACAATTCAGGATCAATAAAGAAGTTATATATGTCTATTCCTGCTTAATATACAGTGTCTATAAATTGAGCGTGGACCTTTTACATATAAGACTCGAAATCTATTTTAATACGACTGTAAATAGATTAGAATATTAGCGTGGGCAGCTTGCAGATGTATGAACCGTAATTTAAGTTAGCAAAGTTTATGCCTATAATTTATAGATTTTAATTGACTTACAATGATTAACGGTTTAACTTAAAATATCGTTTTGATTATTCTTTAGTATACTTCTCACTATTTAATTACTTAATCGTGAATTAAAGATCGTTCAAGATTTAATTAGAGATGAAGATATTGTAAATTATATCTAATCGAATGTTTTAAATTTAAAGCTGTTATATAGATGAAAACCAGTTTGCAGTGAAAATTGCCTCGGATTATATAACTGGGTAATAAAGATGCGCAGGAATCATAATATTAACTGTTTTTAATAACTCTGCACCGAGAGAAATTTATTATATACTAGTTGTAATAGTTTTGATTCGTATAGATTATAAAATATTACTAAAAATGTCGTTATTAAGGAATAGAACTTTTTTCCTCAAAGTTACTAGTCGTGCCCTTTACCACCACACCACGTCGCCACCAGGAAAAAGTATTGATCTTCGTTAATGTAAAACTCTAGTGAGAATGTGAAAGGGGTGTGGCCCAGATATTTCCACTTATCTATAATTGAAAGTAAGAGCTATATTTCTAAGCGTAGGCTTAGAAATATGAGGTAACGAGTTCTATTCCTTAATCACATTTTTTTTCTAATATTTTTTTCTGAAGTACAGTAATATCTATTAGTAAATTTCTATTATTTCTTAAAATTTATATTATTAAGTAATTGATAATCACATGTAATTAGTATTTATAAAGTCTAATAATATTAACTATTAATAATTATATGCAAAAACTATTTAAACTATTTAGTTTATTAATGCCTGTGTTCATTAACTATTAAATTTACAATTAATAGATTTTAAATTAAAATGTAAATTTGATTATAAATATCTTGTTTCGGTCAAGTGATTCGACTTTTATAAACAGTTAAATTAGTCGAGTAATTTATAGTAAAAGGCACTAAATTGCTCTGCTTGGTGAAGTTAAGTAAAGCATTCATTGTCATTTTTCAATGCAGTGAAATTATACAACATTCCCATGGC
The DNA here is from genome assembly GCA_022817305.1 of Leptoteleia sp. ZL-2020. Taxonomy (NCBI): domain Eukaryota; kingdom Metazoa; phylum Arthropoda; class Insecta; order Hymenoptera; family Scelionidae; genus Leptoteleia; species Leptoteleia sp. ZL-2020. The sequence goes on from JABFPN010007435.1 coordinate 8,506, forward strand.
TCAAGAATGGGAAAAAATCGAATGCATAAATTGCTGCAAGAGAAAGAAGCAGATTTACAGAGATATTATGCTTTTCTATTAAGTATTTTTTAGTTTATTTAAAGAATTTCTTGTTTTCAAATTCTTTAATTTAATTTTATAAATTTTTCAGTGAACTAAACATAAAAAAGAAAATTAATATAATTAACATACAAAATATTTTGTTGATTAATGGATACATCTAATTTGAAATGAAAATAAGTGTTTTAATAATTTTTATAATATTTATATTTATAATTACACAGAGATTATACTGTATTTTATTAATCCTGAATTGTGTTCCAACGAGCAATAACAAAACAATAAGAGACTTAAATTATAATTATTAATTTAAATAAAGCTTATAGTACTATAAAGTTTCATAATAATTAGCATTTCACTTTAATTTCATCGTAAGAATGATCACTAAAATAAAGGAAAAAGATTAATTCTATCGGATTTCCTTAATATTAATAGAACCAAATAAAATTACTACCAACAATAAATTCAATCTGTGTTAATAACGAATATTCTAAATTTAGCTCATTTTTTTTACAATGCCAACGTAATGCCAAATTTGATTATTATTAACATTGAAAATGTGGCAAATAATACATTAGATCATACTTCAAAACATTGTGCAACGTTTCCATTATCAGCTCAGTGTTTACTGTTAACACAAAGACCTATTTCCGGATTAACACACACTAACACTCGAACAGTTTAAAATCGAAAAAGTATATCCTCGATATTAATCCACCTTGCTAAAAGACGACAAATAAAGATGACAAAACAGTAAAATCCCTTAAAATCAATTGTAAATCAAGCAACAAAGAAGTAAATTAATCCGCTTAAGAAGAAAATTGCTCATCAGTTACATCACAGATACGACATAAACCAGCCTAACATCCAATCCAATAAAAGTACCACTTATTCGTCGCGTAAACACCTGAAAAAAAAACAATTTCTACTAATTCAACAATACGACAAATATGTCCACTTAACGAAATTAATTGGCTACGAACAAAAAAAAAAGAAAAAACTAGGTAACACCGATAAAATCATTGATCTGTTTCGGCAAATTATGTTTTATACGTGACAACGATTATTTTGTTCATCGAACCAAATTAATTTGCCGCGCGCAAAACAATAATACCGGTTCAACGAAACCGAAAGCGGCGTAAGAAAATTGCAAAGTGGATTGCCGTGAAATTCGCGAGCAACGAGAAGGAAATGGCGAAAAAAAAAGAAAAGAAAAAAAGAAAAAGGAGAGGTGAGGAAAAAAAAGGCGAGAGCGATCACGACGGGGCCGATAAGATAAAGTGTTCGATTTGTCAACAGAAAAGAGGTTGGCGCGAACTCGCATGCGAGACCGGGCCGGATTCGCGTGATGTTAACGGCGACGGTGACATCGGTTGCGCGCGTTCCATCGCAGTCATGTGCTACCGCGAATACCTGGACTGTCTGCTGCGCGTGTTTGGCCTGTGCCTTTTACCGTTTCTCCATCGACGGATACGCTGCAGGTACGCGGCATTACGCAGCCACACTTATATTGACCGAGCGAATAAACATTAACAAAGCGAAACGAAACCGAGGCGACGTTGTTCCGCGGCACACAATATCGCCACGATAAGCGACGCTTGGATTGTGACGACTTTTGTTTTCTCAGCAAGCGGATTTTGGCGTGACAGATAATAAATTTCGTTGCGATACCGAGGGCTCTCTTTTCTTGCGGCGAAGTATCTTCTTTTCCTTTTTATTCTCTTTTTTTTTTTTTTTTTTTTACTTCTA
>JABFPN010007436.1:0-10313 GCA_022817305.1 Leptoteleia sp. ZL-2020
CTAACTCGCTCGAGTCGGGCAACAACAGAGCTTCCTTAATAAGGCTCTATCGATGTATTCCCAACTCGCTCGAGTCGGGCAACAAGAAGGCAACAAGAAGCTACATTAACAATTCCCGACTAGGAATGCCCGACTAGCTCTGAATCCAGCCTTGCGTTACAGCCCTGGTTTCAGCCTTGTCGGGCTGGAACAAGGAACAAGGATTCCTTGTCGGGTAATAGTCACAGCCCTAATTCTTTTTCTACTAGGGAAGTGTAAGGAAAGAGTTCTGTTTCCATTCTGTTTTTAGACGCGGACAAAAATTAGTAGTTTTCCGAACTAGGGCGGAAAATAGTCGTTTCCGTCCTAGGGCAGAAACTAGTCGTTTTTCGTCCTAGGGCGGAAACTATCAAGTCTCCGTCCCATGGCGAAGAGTTTCCGTCCTTGTCTATAATCAGCTGGTTTCCGTCTTCTAAAATAGACGGAAACAGGGCATTTTCTGTACACGTGTTACAAAAAAAGTTTCCTAGCTTGCCACTATATTTACAGGATATCAGTGTATGGTAAACTAAATTATTAAAATTATTTAATCATCTGATTAAACGTTGTTAATTCTAGGTTGTTTTGTACTATTCGACATACCATTTATTAAATTTTAGTAAAATTTAAATCAGCAGAATTTTTTTTTGCTGATTTAAGATGAAAATAAAGAAATTAAGTAAAAAAGTAAAATTTTTACTAAATTTAATATATTACTTTATAAAATCTTTTATATTACTTTTTCTTAGTAAATTTTTGTCCCAGTGGAAACGTAAAATCAAAAATTTGTCAAAAAATTAATATTCAGTTTACCAATAGTTGAAATCCCCTGGTTTCTAATATTCGATATTCTTTTTTCGCCGTGCAGCGTTAGCTCGATGGCGAACGCGTGTTGCAACGCGTATAAACAACATTGTTTCTGCATGAAATTTATTTCTCCATGGTATTACGTCATTCGGACAAATGGATCACGTTGTTCTGATATAAATTCAAATGCAATCATAACGCGAAATTGAAAGAACTTGTCACGATCAGTTTGAGATGGAATAAGGAAGCTAATTGCAAAAGTTGAAATCAGATTAAATTTGATTGGATGGGATTGCATGTAAATTAAGGATTGCGCGTGCAAGTGACTAATTTTTGTTACGTGCAACGTGGCAGTTTATTAGGGTGAATGTCAAATAAGATAAATTGAAATGCCACGATTTTTGCCACGAGCCATTCACAACGGTGATGAGATCGACATTAGTTTACCAATGCAGTCGAGATTTTGCCATTTGACACTATCTGCGTGAGAAATCCGTAACGATTTCATAACGAGCGTATTTTTTTTCTTTTTTTTCCAATTCGACATACATTTCCCGTAGAGACAATATACTTGCACTCTTGGATTGTTCTCTATTTTTCTTGCACGCTGCAAAATATTTGATTTCTCAATTAACTATTAAAATTGTCGTTAAATTCGAAAGTCTTTGCTCCATTCAGGAGCTTCGGAATGAAATTCTTTGCGGAATTGAAACGTTAATGCAGAAATGAAAGGTGAAAAATTGATGGTAAAAAATTTGGTTATAGTACTGAGGAAAGACTTTCGTTATGGCAACTGGGTAGAAGCAAATAATTTTTAAATTAAATTAATTATAAATATTAGTTAAATTTTATTAGATTCGTATGATATTGAGTCATAGAAATCTAGTAAGTGAAAAACACATAAAGATTCCAGCTTGAAGTATATATTTGAACAATTTGAATTGAGTAGTTTAAAATTTATAATTAAGCTGGAGTTGAACATTATTATAACTGATATATTTTATTTAACTTATACATATAAAGTGTTAGTTCAATAAGTATTCGTATTATAAATGTTTCTTTAAAATTGATAATAATAATTGACCAATAATAATAATTTAAAAATTAAAATGTCATTTAAATAATAAATAAGCAAAATCATTTCATAACAATTTACTTCCTATCTAATACATAGGATCAATCTGACATTACGCTTTATTTATTCATTTATAATATAGTGTGATTCCAATCTCACAAGCTATACTTAGAGAAATAATCAGTGCTTTATATAAGAATAATTTCCAAATTTGTAATAACAAATATTACATGATTTCTTTAAATATTGATGAAATTGTTATTATTACTTATATTCAGTTAATTTAACAACTGCTTTATTAACATATTTAGTTATTTTGCATTTGATATAACCCCAATGAAACATATATGATCCATACTTGGCCATATATGGATTAAGGAAAAACATATACATCCATGTATAAATTCTTTATTTCCTTATATGAAATTGTTAAAACTCCAATTTTAAATCAATCTTTCCTTCCTCCAATCAATTCATGTCCCTATCAATTCGACTTCAACAACCTCGTTTGCAAGTCAGAGTCCTTTTTTTCCCCCCTCGCCAAATGTCCAGCGGGAATATCAAACTTTCTATACCCACTGGCACCACTCCCCGATCGTTCCCTTGGAAATAGAGACTTTACCCATTCAGTCGAATTATACTTTATCACTGGCTGCCGACAAGTTTGTTTGTCGAGTCGTCGGTCACGTTTCTCGGGCGTTCATTCAGCCTTTGATTTCGTCTATTCTTATAGACCGCCACCGCGGGACGTCGTTGGCTCGTCCCAGCCAAGAGAGGGACTTTCTTCTTTTACGAGGTAATCATGGACTCGGTCTAATTAGGTTGCCAAGTACCCGGGCCTGAATAGATGTTCACTTTTACTCGGTCTGGTCATTGCATCCTCCACAACGAAAGGTCGACCCGAGATTCGATCTCCGGATGAGCGTATTCCCGCGAATGTTTACGGAGAAAGTATTCGAGAGCAGGAGGCATCCTTCACCTTGGTCCGTCAACTTTTTTTCTTCGCCTTGATCTCGCCACGACCGGCACGATCGAGCGGACCAGTTTGCGCCGATTGAATTTTCATTGCGCGTAATTAGAGATACTCTTTTCGACAAACTATCCTCCCCATTTGTGTTCAGCAGCCGTAAATCCGCGCCACTTTAATGGATCGGAATTTAATTTGACGTTGCGCGCGTTCCGCGAAAAAATGATGCATTGGCGAAGGCGCAAAAAGGACTCCGGGGACTTCGACGTTGTTTTCTATTTGGTATCCATTTAGGAATGTGCACCAAAGGAGGGAAAAAAGTTATATTCAAAATTACCATAACTTCTGGTTTTGGAAAGATGCACTAGGGAAAAAGGGATATCTTAAATTGTTATATTTTATATCAGTTTAAGGATATGTTGGATAAATAATTGCTTTTATTATAAATAATAGTAAAATTTAAAAATTTGCAAATTTTATTGCTTTTGAAGTCTGTGATTTTACTATGTTATTATTGTAAAATATTATGTGCAATATAGTACAATTTAATATTTAGCACGGTAGTATAATCATTATAATTCCAAGCTAGTTTATAATATGATATAAAAGATTTTACTATATCATCATAGACGATATCTTTCCAACGCCAGGGGGTATGGTAATTTTTAATACGACTTTTTCTTAATGTATTTTAACATGACTATTTAAATCAATGTAAAGATAATCTTCGTGTCGCACATTTTCCCATACTTTCACGCTCTTTCTTTCATTCGGTCTTTAAATTCTTTTTTTGTCTAACAAAATAATTTGTTTACAAATTATTTTATGAATTGTTTTCCGAGTTTGACTGGTAAAATTTAAATTATGCAATTAGATTCGTTGAAAAATGATCATTCCTCTTGTGACACCTACTGTCCAAATTTCGAAAGGAGTAAGTTCCTTTTTTTTTCTCTTTTTTTTTTCATGCCGTTACCTCCCGCTATCAATTTCACATGATAATCTGACATACTTCGAATGGTACGTCGATGTATCGATTTATCTTCGGTGTCGATCTACCGATCGCAGCCATTCGATACGAAAATCTTCAACGGAAACGTTTTTGGTTTCTAATTGACTATTGTACATAATTGTGTATCGATACCAATTTCTTTATGCCCAAAAGAAAATGTTATCGCAGAAATTGTAATTTGTAATTGAAATCTTACTGTGAAAGTGCAGCCTAGCATGAAAATAAAATGCAATTATGTAATGTCACATTTTAGGATTAAATATTAAAGCATAAATTGTTCGCCGTAAATACATCATATTTTATTACCATTCCTTTTCGATTCAACAATTTGACCTTACGCTTTCCTCCGCGGCGCAACACTTAGTTTTTTCTTCCAACGATGCATTACAATTTATGCAATAAAAATTTTTCCCACCGCAGCAGCGCATTTATTTCCGATGTTTTTCAGTACAATATAAATGAATTATTTTATCATCAACAATTCTATCGCCGAATGAAAACGCATTTCTCAAGGCATTTCACTTGCACAATTAAAACTGGATGTAATAACTTTGCCGAGTCTTCTTGACTTTTGCCTCTGTGAAACGGTACCATCTAAAATCGCGTTTCACCTCAATCGTCTAATTTTAACCTTTCACCCGCGTACACGTCCCGGCTTACACGGGGTACGTTTAATTATCCGACAATTATAGGACCGGCCAAAGAATGAAATGAAAAAAAAAAGTTGAAGTAATGATGCAAAAGTCAATGATATTCGGCTGTTTCCTTTACGACTTCGCAACACACAATAACCTCTAAATTACAAAGAGCATAATTATAACATTGCCGATTCAAAATTATTGCAAAATCCCGATACGCCTTGAAGCATGCGAAATCGCGCGGCATGCGAACGTATCAGTTGCGAAACGCCGTCTGATGGAAATGAAGGAAAGAATGAAACGGAAAAACCCTGGAGGAAGTTGCCAGAGTGGATCTACTGGGCTGATTGTGGTCCAGTACTGTTAGCCAGACTCTGGTAAGCAGGCAAAATATCAATACCAAAGTTGGTCCAGACTTGTGCCAGTACTAGTGGTTTAAAAGAATTGTTCAATGCAAGACTAATGTTGGCAGCTTATTGGTAGGGTATAGGTATACAATTGGTATGTTTAATTATATGGTACTGGTCCAGTGGTATCACTTAATTACTGGCACGATTCTGCTATTATACTGGAAAACACATTGAACTCCTAAAATGGTAACCCTAGCAACAGTCTTGTACCAGCATTGGACCTGTAGAATATATTTCCTATTCGGTCATTAGTAAACTGGTCATATAGTTGTAAAAATTGAAACGTTGGATGATTACAGGTAGGGAATAGGTATCCAACTGGTATGTTTAATTATATGGTACTGGTGCAGTGTTATTACTTAATTACCAGCATGATTCTACTATTGTACTGGCAATCAAATTTAACTCCTGAAATGGTAACCCTAGCAACAGTCTTGTACCAGTATTGGACCTATAGAACATTTCCTACTGGGTCATTAGTGAACTGGTTATACAGTTGTAAAAATTTAATCATTACTACCCCAAATTAGTAAATAGTATCAGCACGTTGACAACTGTTGTTAGCTTTCAAACAATAATTGTCACCAAACTGACACTTTTAGCTAACTTAAGATAGTAATTTTTCAATTTTTACAAGTATATGACCAGTTTACTAACAATGTTAGTAATTTTTATTAACCCTTACTCTCCGTTTGGCCATTTACGTTTTAGACTCTGTCACCATACTGGGAAACAAACTGTTACCAGTACCGGTAACTCTGTCTTGTACCAGCACCAGGTCTGCAAAACATTTCCTACTAGAAATATTTCCGTTATTTTGCGAAAGTCCTTAAAAAAGTATTCAAATCCTTCCTCGTGCCATCTCCAATTAAGCCTGACGTCGCATCCTCTTCAGAATCGTTATGTAAAAAGTGGGAAAAAACCGAGGAAGAGGATCGGATGCGGAAGAAGCGGGACGACTCTCGTTGCGGCTTACGCGCGTTGCTGAGAATGCCCGGAGAATCGCATTCCTGCTTCGGAACACGGATTATTTCCTACGTTCCAATGGTCGCGAGAGTGAAAGGCTTTAATCTCATATTCAGTGTCTTAAGCATTATGTCAATGTCCAGCGCCTGGCGTAGCCTCATTAAACGTAATTGGCCCAAGATTCACATCGACCGCGGAACATTGACAGAAACATGCATCGATATAGATAAGCGCATTGTATAGGTTCGCATTGTATTATAAACATTTATGTCCGGTACGTATTGTTACGTGACTTTACTAATGGTTAACAAGATCACATGGTGATTTTGTTAGAATAAAAAAAAGATAGGAATTAACATAGTTTAATGGACGGAGATTAGTTGAAATTGATATTTAATTGCAATTCTAGGTATCTTTATTGGGTGGTTGAGGTCACTTGATTTTATGATGTCAGATTGGTGGATTTGTGGTACAAGAACTTGAGTAGTACTTGTATACAGAAACATAATATAGTAGTTGGGGATATAGTAACTGTAATTGAAGGAAAAATTTCTCATCTCGAACTTATTCCCATAAATGTATGGTAAAAACGATAAAAGGTATGGTGGAAATTAAAGAAGTTGCGACAATTCTTGCAATATCTTTAGTAACTTTTATCATACTACAATGAAAAAGAAAATTAAACACCAAATTTGGGTTTCGACCAAATTGGGTTTCTACCAAATTGGGTTTCTTTTGAATTGTTCTTCAAAATTATTTTCCACATTTAATCATTTCCCAGTTCATTCTAGATTTAAAACGCGTCTTTTGAGCGAAATAGGTGTACACAAAGGAAGAACAGTGTGATTTTGTTTTCCTTTATCTGCAATGTCTACGTTTATCTGCCTTTTACGTTTTAGACCCCAACATTGTTTTGGATCTAGTGATCAAGATCACGTTTAACCAAGTGCTTGTTTCTTTTTTCCAGCGCATTGTGTTCGTTATAAGGATGGATTAGGAAATAATTTGACCTCTTTTTACATCAATCGATGTCTTTAAATGAATTCTAATTAAAGTCGGATAATAACTTTATTTATTAAATGAATAGCAATAATTCTTGCGTACGCGTAAAATAAATTAATATATTCAATGCTATTGTAAAATTATACAGACATATAAAAGATCATATTTGTTTCTACATCGTATTCGGATTTTTAAATTAACCCTTCAGTCGGAATGATTTACCGGAGATACGTTTTTGCGGTTATTAAAATAACTTTAAAAAGTTAATTACCATAAAACACTGCTTTAAATTACTTTGTACAACGAAGTTAATTATGTAATTAACAATTAAATTTTATGCGAGATCTCGGGTATACATTTTTCATAGTTTCTAATATTCAGTTCTCTGATACATTTCCGTTCTACTGATTTAGTGTTACCAAATATAATACAATTCTTTATGCTAACAAAAGTAAAAATTTCATATATGGACATATGTGTTCTTCTTTAATCTATATATGGCCATCTATAGTCGATATATGGCAATAATTGATATAATATTCTAACCATACATGCATTTAATAATTTCCTTATATGGAAATCAATTATTGCCATATATCGACCATCTATGGTCATATATAAATTATGGAAAAACATATATGGACCATGTGTATCAATTTTTACTAGGGAATATAAACAATAACAATGTCTTTTGATATTTCTTATTGTTTTTATCTTACATAAGTCTTTATGTATCCTGAAAAGTTTTATTTTTCAGTCGCATTCGTTCCTAAATTTCTCCAAAGTTCAAATATGGTACCATCATCCCCACCCACGACAAATTGCACGCAAGAAAATTTACCGCCAATTCAACAGTCAATTATTTTTCATTCGTTACCCCCCCCCCCTTTAATAATAACACACGGACGGGATCATTCTGCATAATGTTCGTCTAAAAATCCCACCCCGAGGTTAAATGACATATCAGGCGTATTGGCGAATGCATAATTTCAATAGCTCATTACGTATGCGAGTAATCGAACATCGATCTCGCGACTAATACCTCAAATTACAACGGACCTTTGGTCTCGGCCCGCAATTTCGCCCGGATTATTATTCCTGCGCGCGATTGCGTCATCGCGAAAATCCGTTCGGTCGTAGCTATTAAGTTTTTCACACGGCCAAAGTTGGACGAAGCGGATAGGTACACCCGCGAAATGTTAATCGAGCCCGAAGCCTCTACATGGGAATTGCCTTTCGAACAACCAGCCTGAAAAAATAATTATAGCACATTACGGCGCGGCCTGGACTTGGCTGGCATTAACAATTAGTAGGCCTTGAAAAATGCAAGAGCAGTCCGATCCGGCCGCTCGACCGCTGCGGTAGTGTAAAAGGAACGGCGCACGAAAGTAGAACCGCGCGCAGTATTCACCCACTAACAGAGTGACTTTTGACCCTCTTCCTACCCAGAACCGCTCGTTCAAATCCCCCCTTAAACCCTTCTCTTTCTCTGCCTCCGATCCACCCACCTTTTACATCCCCGCAAGGTTTTTTTTTCCGCCTTTCCCGGGCAAAAGTCTTTCGCCAGCCCGGTACCGATTCCTTATAATTGCTAGATTTCTCTCGACCACGGCGCGCCGGGCCCGAACCACTTGCACAATGAATTGTTAAATCGTTTCAGTTTACCATAATGGACGTATCAGTTCCGATATGTTCCGCAGACCGTTCTCCGAGTGATGGAATTTATTAACGTTTTTCGATTAACTTTCGTCCGTTTTCTTTTCAATTTGTTTTGGCTTTTAATATGTCTCCCCCCCTCCTTTCATTTGAGATTGAGGTAAACGACTCGAATGATTAGTATTGTGGATATGATAATTTGATGATTCATCGTAATTACGATTTTAATGAGCTAGAATGGGTGGACGCGAATTCGAGGATTTGTTACGTTAGCTCGGTTAACGCCGCAACACTCTGTAGTTAATGATATCTACAATTCCAATATAGTTCTTTAAGAATGTAATTGACAATGAAATTCTGGGATTTGATGGGCTCTAATATAAATGAACGGTTGAATAAGACTTTCCAAGTATTTGTTGAAATTGTTCAAGCGAAGATTTATTATGAATTGTTTATATAAAATTTACGTTAAAGTAACTCTGGCTGATTTTTTTAATGACAATTTGATTTGATTTAACTTTAAATTGTTGAGAGTTAATAGGGGAAAAAATTGTTCTTATGAAGATGGGAGTAAAGCTTGTGATTATTTGTTTAATAATTTAGTGGAGCCCGCAGGTATTATTAAGGTTAAAATAACCTTATGTGAATGTTGCAACATTTTTGCAAAAGTTCTAGTAAAGTTAAAGTGTTCGTTTGAGACGTGTGATTGCAGAGTTTACGTAATCCCACGTGTAACGTCGTAGTAAAGTTGTTGGGACGTTACTGCAATATTTAAACGTTCACGCAGAGTTACATTAACGTTGCAGTAACTCGCGATTTAGAGTGTATGAATTTTCAGTATGGAATTATTTTATGTTTAATAAAATAAGTTTAATTGATGCATATCTCATTTCGTATGCAAAAATTAGAAAATTTTTTTTAATATTATATAGAGTATTTAATATGAGAGATAATTGCTGTTTAAGGTTAGATATAAATTTCATTTACATTCTTTACATAATCGGCTACTATCTTGGAATACATGTGTACTTTAGTATCCAATTAAAAACGTTTATACAAAAACATACAATTAAAAATGTACAAAATCAAATAAATAATTAATACCTTGTTCATTGCAATTTGAGTTACGCGAGTTCGGGGAAGTGAGGTTAAAGGTTCTGAATAAACAAGTGCTTCGAGAGCATTTCATCTTCTGACTTTTATTACTCTTGTGATCGTTAATAAATGTTTATTATAAAATTGCATCTTAGAACAACCTAAAAACTAATTCATATAAATACATTTTATCCCCTCTTCTCCCTGAAGTGGCATAATATTTATATAACGTCTTCTACATATTTTTAAAATCAATTAAATTATATTGTTATAATATAATGAAAAAATGTTATGTAAATATAATCAGTTCTTCAAATAAATATTCTGAAAATATTATTTTCAATATAATAATATTTTTAGATATACTTCTGAAGTACACTGAAAAAAATAGTATGGAAAATCCAGCCATACTTGTAGGGTAATAAATGTTTTATTACAACAACTTGATAATTTATTTAATTTATATTTTAAAGTATGGGTGATTCAACCATACTTATTTAAATATAGTAATAAAACAAAATATTTAATACATGAATTCCCTATATATGCATGAGGAAAATGTATTCCACTGAATGCGCGTCTGATAGAAACGCTGCCTTAAATTAGGTTAGGTTAGGTAAACTGTCATGTGTCAAATGTTGGTACATTTTATTTATACTACTCTGGGAGA
>JABFPN010007437.1:0-10312 GCA_022817305.1 Leptoteleia sp. ZL-2020
TCTCTCTCTTGTGGAACTGTGGAATGAAACGATTTTAATATTGTCTGTATAAAAAAGTAATGTTTACAAATATTTGGAAGGTCTAAATAAAGAAACAAAAAACAATATTACTTGTTTACATCTAAAAGGCATAAAAATGGATATAAATATAAAACAAAAACAAAAGCAGGTTACATTCAGTAAATCGTTTTTCCAATCTTATTTCTCTCTCTTCCTTTTTTATTTTTTTCTCCCATTTTTATTAAACAATTGTAATTACGATTGAATAATTAAATTGAATGCTTGTACAAATACAATTCGAACATATATTTACAAGTGTAATTGTTTAACTGTTGGTAATGGTATGTTTATTTAGCCAACATGCAGATTAATTCATAAGATTATGGAGGATGCAATTCAAATGTTTTGTACGTGGAAGGAAATTTGTTTGAGAATGTAATTGAAAATATGAATGAAAATAATTAAAAAAAACATTTTGCCTATTTTTCAGGTATAACCCCTACTAAAAATGAAACATATATGATACATGCATGTTTTAACATCTTTATATAAAAAAATAAAAAAATTTATATTTTTTTATAATAAAAAAATTAATTTATATGTTTTTTTTTGATTCATATGACTATAAATAGTCGATTAATTGCAATAATTAATTTTAATATATTATATTGAAATCAATTATTACCATATATCGACCATATATGGATTAAGGAAAAACATATGACTATATATGAATTTTGTTTTTTCTTATATGAAATTGCTAAAACACATATGGACCATGTATGAAATATTTACATATTAATATTTCATTTTTACTATGAAATCTTTATGTTATTTTAGTTATACACTGAGACAAAAATTTCTGTAAAAATTGTAATCTTTTTTTGTAATTTGAAGACATAGTTGATAAAGCCAGAAAATTACAATAAAAAATTATAAAATGTGTTTATAAAACACGTGAATAATATATATTTTTCACTTTATTTTTACAAATGTTTGAATACATTGTAAAATTTTTTATTATACTTTTTGCAACCTTGTCCATCATGTCCTTAAATTACAACGGAAAATTACAATTTTTTCCAAATTTTTCTCTTAGTGTAATTAATAATGATGAAGGAGACTTGCTGGATTAATTATTTTCCGAATGAATATAAGGAAAGTTTTCTATTTATTTAATGAAATAACATCGATGATTTAAATGAAATAAGAAAATTTGTATTTTTCCGAAACTGAATTATTACGGAACTGTTGGTGCAAATGAGAATGCAAACAAAAGAATAGTTGGAAAATAATATTTTATCACTTTAGCTGGTAAGGTGCATTTGTTTCTGGAATTTAAGTTTCAAGAAATATCTTATTAATTAAATAATTTCGTTTATTATTTTGTTTCGTTATAATCAACTCTGTATTATAACGCCTCTTTCGCAAATATTTTTCAAACAGATTCCGAAACGAGATTTAACGTAAATAATCTGACATTTTTGCGTTTCATTTGTTCTTCTCTTATTGGATCAAGATAATTATTTTAATGTCCGCGTACATAACAAATAAGCATTTTCTTGTACAAAATCAACATTGCGTCTTTATTTATACATAAAATCTGTTCAATATTTATTAAATAAAAACATTATTTTTGTCTTAAAAACATAATTCTATATGTGCTTATTGAATCTTTAGTAAAAATATTGAATTTGTAAAAGGAAAATATAATTTTGTAAAATTAAAACTTCTGACATCACACATTCCAATATTTGTAATATATACTTAATTTTGTTTAATTTTCAAATTAATTTCTCAATCATAATCAAATAATTCCACTTCAAAATACAAAATATATACAAATTTCAATTTCTCTTGTTTCTGAGTGCATAAAAGGATATTTAGAAAAAAAGACAAAAACAATAACAACCATTGTTTTTTATTGTTTTTATTTTGTGATTCTGCCCTTTTGCATGTTATCAAACAATACTTGTTTATGTTTTAAATTTGACAAACGTTTTATTCTTTTATGCCATAAATTATTTTTATCCTTAAACAAATAAAGTCATCATAAAATGCCACCATTAATCTTTCCTTTACGTACGCGGTTAAAAAGTTTCAGTCATTAATGTTGGACAAATACCTGAAAAGTTGAAGGAAACGCGACTTTAAGGTTGCGAATGTTCTGAAATCGGTAATTGAATTGGCAGCGTTTCTTGTCGAACATGAAAACATGTTAAATTACTTACATTCAGTTATATATGAACGTCTGTACGTCGCAGTCGACGGAAATGTCGACCAAGCAACACGAATGTGTCGCAGTATTACATAAGCCATAGTAACGAGATATGCCAACTCTATATAGCATAAAGTCGGAGCTGCGAGCTCGTTCTATAAGTTCACTATCGACAGATTGATAATTCCAATCGATTCAACGTTGCTTTCTTGCGAGCAAAGATGGAGTTGAAAGAATGAAACTTTTTTTTAATTTAGCAAGAAAAAACAATGATTGTAAATATATGCAAGATCAAATTAATGAAAAAAAGACAATAATATTGTTTCTTTACGTCCAAAAAACATATAAACGGATGTAAATATAAGAAGAAAAAATTGTTTACATTTTGTATTTTGAAAACGTTATGAAATTGAAGATTAAAAGGTTTCATTAACTAATTTTATATGATACTTAATATTTGTATTTCTAACTTATTTATTAAAAAAAAAATTTCGGACGTATAAGTAATAAGTTAGAAATAAAAGGTTTCTTTTAAATTTAGCAAAAAAAAAACAATGTTTACAAATATGTGGAAGGTAAAAACATTAAATCAAAAACAATAATATTGTTTATTTAAATTCGAAAGACATAAAAATGGATGTAAATGCAAAACAACAATAAGCTTGTTTACAATTTTCATTTTGAAAACGATTCATTTTTCAGTACCATCCAGCCGAGAATCCTTTCGCGGAAAAATATTATTCCATAGGAAAGGAAAGAAAAAAAATCGAATTTGATTAACGTTTAAGTGTAGTACCTTGTAAGAACATGTTCGCACATTTGCAAATGCATCGACGTCAGACATGCCTGGCGCTTTTTTCATCGCGCAAACTAGTTTTCATGTCGTAAATTCATTATCATGTTTAATATTTCATTACTCGCATTTATCATTCGAAAAATTCTTCAGCAATCGTGGTAACTTTTCTAACATTTGTAATTGTGTAATGCGTGACGTACAAAATGAAATGACATTTCGTTTCGTGAAAAGTGAAGATTTTATAGGAAAATCGACTATAAATTATCCAACATATTTATAATTAAAATTATAATCTTCAATGGTTTTAAATTGTGACGTACAATGTTGTTATTGGTTTGCGAATTACTGATGTACTAAGAAAAAAAATCGAATACTTGAAACGTTATTGAATAAATTGAAAATTTTTTATACGAAAAATCATGTATTTGTTTTGTATTATTTAATACCGCATTTTAAAATTCATATTTAAATTGAATTGTTCGCGGTAAAATTATTTAACAGAACTGCTGTCGTTTTTTATTTTGCAATGTGACATTGGATTGACTTTTATTTGAATACAATATTTTTTCAATTAAATATATCACCGATACCCTTTTTATTTTTCATTGTGGAAAGAGAACGTAAAGTAATAATATTCTACAGTTTTTTCTTTTAAAGCAAACATGAAAACTAAAACTTAGCCAGAAATGAAATTAAAAAAAATAACGCGATTTAAACTGAAATTATATGAAATTAATTCGAATTTTAAATAGAGTTCTCTTATTTGTTATAAAATTCAAGTTGGAATAAGAGATTGTTTCATGATTATGTTTCAATTTTTCTTTCAACATTGCATTCTGAATTAAGAAGATTAATGAAATATAACAAAAATAATGTTTTATTAAAAAGTATCAAAGTTTGTGAAGAAATGTTGCATATTTTTAAAATTAATAAAATATTTTTTGTACAAAGAATAATTTTATTAATAAATTGTGTATATAACCATTTTTATAACTTCTGTATAACTATTATTTCATAATAATTAATATAATTATTAATAACTTTTTACATATTATTACTTTATACGTTGTTACCAACTGCAATAAATTTTCGAAAATATGTCTTTTGAATTTTCGTTACCAATGTTACATGGTGCACAGCGCAAAAATTTAGTTGCCACCACGCTTTTGTGATAATCGCTCCAACGATATTTCTAAAGCCACTGTCTCGCTTCTATTCAATTATGCACTTACTCTGTGCGTTCCTGTCGAAACTTCTAGAACACGAGGCGTACGAGCAGAATATTATAAACGATGTTATGACAATAATCGAGTCGCACCGTGCCGCATAATCGCAAAACGAGCATTTCGCGAATTTTATACGAAACAAAATATCCGTCTTTTTTCGAAATATTTTGAAGTGAAATTGATGTATGAACTGAATTAAAATTATATATTAATTCAGTTCGGCTTGAATCTAACTATAATTTCAATAGATATATTTGTAATTTCGATAAATATCCCTATTTATTAAAACTTTGTATATCTGCATTTAATTTAATTCTGTTTAATATATAAATTGGATTTGATTCAAATTAAATGATTGGAGTTGTTTGATTGAGATTAAAGCAAACAATGCATTAAAGTAGTCTACTTGTGTGAAGCATCATGGAAAATCGTTTTCGAGAATTTGAACATGTACTTTTGTACAAAATTCACGATCTATACCTTGAAGACTAATGCCGTTGGCAAGTTCCATACAACACATTAGATAACGCAACAGTTGGAAACGCTTCTGTAACACGAATGCTTGTAATTATCATACCCAATCAGTCGGCTCTGTTGCTTACGAATGTTTGTAATTTCCTAATTAATTGTCCCATGTCACAATATTTCCTTAACAGACATCGCTGGAAAACTCGTTCTAAAAATGTAACGAGGAAAATAAAAAATAAGAGTGCATTTCATTCTTTTTTTTTCTTTTGCAGTATTATATTGAATAAATAAAATAAAATTATTATTTCACAGAAAAGTTATTAAAGTAATTATATATAATTATGTTGTCTTTTCAGTTATTAGAAGAGCATCATGAATTATTATATTTAAATAACGTTCTTGAGGTTGAATAATGTAAGTGAACTAGTTAAGTTTTAAAAATAGCAATTTTTCAAAATTTAAATTTAGTTTTTTCAATCTCAAATGAGAAATTTAAATAATTATTAGAATAGTTTTGGAGTCAGAATAAGAAGATAATACAACATATTAAAAAATTATAACTATTATATCCCTAGTAGGAATATAATTTGGGTATGGTAAAATATGGTAAAAATATATCAAATTGTAAACTGATCCAAGACCCTGCAACATCCATGTAAAATATAATTCCTATCAAAACAGATAAAATTTTTCAATTTTCTATAAAAAATACCATGATTTAGTGTCACATGGAATATTTTCCAAGTCAAATGGAATATTATTTGAGTCAAATCGAATTCAATAACATAATACTTTTATTAGAATACTGAGGTCTCTTTTCGTCTAAAATAAAAAGAAAAATTGTTAAGTGAAAAAAATTGTTTTAGCAATGATTTAGAAATTGATTTGCAAGGAAATATTAAACTTTAACCATTACTTCAGAAACTAACGATACATTGTAAAAGTAACTAACTTATGAGACCAAACATTAAACATCGAAATGCACTGTAAAAACCCGCAATATCCGTTGGAGAAAACTGCTGACCTGCATAAAAACGAAAAACGCAATTGCACTTCCTTCCTTGTTGCAACTTTCTTCCTAACATCATATTCAATGTTTATTAATCAGATGTAAATAACGAACGTTAAATGCCGGAAGCGATAATTCGCCACGAGGACGGCAATGTGTGTAAAGTTTGAAGAATCACTGCGCGAGGGAAAAAAAGAATAAATTCATCTTTTTTCTTGACACGAGATTGTAGTCCAGTTTACGAAGTGCTTCACGTGCATATATAGCTGGTCACGCCATGTGTCGCAACGCGTTACTGTAGCTTTAGCGTTATTATTGCCGATTATTATCTGCGAGCAAGCATAACGCGAAAAAAAAAAACAGAGGGGAACCCGTAAAGGCCAGCTTTCGGTGGCAACCGGGTCTTTGTCCTTGGTTACGGGATCATCATTGCGAATGACATAATCGTGCATAAAACGCGCACCATGCACGCAATCCACAATAAAATGATTAGATGCAACCAAATTAATATACACAAGCCGAAGACGAAACTGGAATATCTGATTACATGGTCGTTTGCACAATTTCACCGCGCGTGCATGCGATTTAACCTTTAACAGGCTAATTTATTGTTTTATTTGCATTTTTCCCCCTCTTACACTTATTTTCTTCTCTACACTGAGAGAAAAAAATATTAATTTTTAATAAAAAGTTTACTAGTTTGGCATCATAATTGCAGAATATCATTATGTGGCAAACTAAATGTGACACCTAATGTAATAAACAGATTGTCAAAAATTAAAATTTGAAATCTCTTATATAGTTGTACACAATTTCACATAGTATTATTTAAACTTTTAGTAAAAGTTATATATACATAACATTTCATAAGGTTCGATGGTACAAACCATACACCGAGAAAAAAGATTAACAAAAATTACTGACTTTGTTAGTAAAATGGTCATATAAATGCAAAAATTAAAAAAGAAAATCTGTTTCAACTCAATGATTTTATATGAAAACTGTATTCCTTTACACTGACAAGAAATATTCTTTGGACTTCTCTTTTTAAGCCAAAATAAATATTCGATTTTATTGAAATAGAAACAATATTTAAATATTATAGTGCATTTATAATTAAAACAATATAAAATAATATAATAAATTGAATTATATATTACAAAAGTTTAAATATTTAATTATTCAAAATGCATGAGGATAATAGAAAAATTAAATTTGAAGTATATAAATACACATAAATTCAAATTTTTTAACTTGGTGTATTTTAATTAAATTCACAGATACATAATTATAATATAGTTCTAATTGTAATAAATTACAAATAAAGATATTGTTTGTTGGCGATCGTGGCGTCCACACGTTGCCGCAAACTTGGCCGAAAGTGGCGTCCACACACCGTCGACCACGCGGTATGAGTGGGGATGCGCCTTTATAAAAGCGCGCTCCGAGCCAGGAGCTTCAGATGTCACGAATTGCTCGTACAGCTCACCTTTCCCGAGATAGTCCCAAATACCGAGGTTCTGCGTAAGGCCACAAAGTGCCGGACGGCCCGCTGAAAGACAATACAGTGTCTTTCATACTCTTACCGGCCATTCTGCGCCTTCCTTTAACATAACTGTTATTACTATTTCTATTGATTAAAGTATATTTACGTGAACGTATCTTTTCACCCTTTATAGCGATATTTGATATGTAATTTTCTTTGTTAATTTAGTGTGTATATTTTTTTGAATTTGTTAAATATATCATTTCTTTTGTTACTAAAGTGAGAATTAATCATTTCTACTCCTTATTTTCAAACTTCCTTATTGAACTTTGACCAGAGAACATATATATGTTAAAACATTTATGGACCATATATTACCATACATATAGTTACATCAAACATGTGTATGGTTACGTGAAACATGCATAGTTAAATAAACGAATCATACTCGTACTACGAAACTGGACTTTTTTTAGTGAATTCTAGTTTTTTTATACAAGATACAAGAACCAAATTGTTTCTTTTAAGCAGTAAATTTTTATGGTTTATTTCTCTCAGTGTAATGATATCGAACGTATTACTGTTTTATTAAAAAAAGTATAAAAAAGTACATCGAGATACATTTGATTTCACTTGAAATGCAAATCATTTGCATATCTTGTATGTTATTAGTCGTGTTAATAGTTAAGGTAATTGTGATAAGAATTTGCGATTCATAATTTGACCCAGTATACTTGTGTATACTTAAAATAACAATGATCGTAACGCTGTTCACGAATCGCCTTTTATTTTAGTTGCGAATCATTTATGCTTCGTGTCATGTACCAAAGGTTATTGCTGTTAACGTGATAATAATACATTGTGCATTTATTTATTTATTATTATTATTTTTTTTGAATAATGAATCTTTCAGGTATGTTATTATTGAGTAATAAAATACTAATATTAACAACAAGATTACAATGAAAAAAATATTTTCGAGATGACTTTTTGACAGATTATGTTCAAAATATTAAATAATTAATTTAAATATTTTACATATTAATCAATTCCACCTTATAAAAATATTGAATTCATAATATTATTTTTAAAAACTGTTTTGTAAAATTTTAATTATATACGTCACTCTAAAGGAAAAATATTGAATTTCATAAATTTATTTTATTAATTTGAATTAATTAAATAAAGATAATTTAAATTATTGTTCAGTTAATAATTGAAAAAATATTTACGTTAACTGACATTACTTGGCAATGTAATTCATTTGACATTACGAACCAACGTGTAATTCATCATAACAAAAATTTTTCGAAATACGTATTATATTTGAAATATTTCAGAAGACAACAATTTGATGATTATGCACGTTACACGTGCGTCGAAAAGTTTTCCATCTTCTGCAGAATTACATCCGGTACCGAAAGTTTGCGTAATGTTTACACAATCGCTTTTAAATTGTACTTATCAAATTTTATTTACGAATACTCAAGTTCAAATTTATTGTAGTTCATTAAATTAAATTATTTCCTGTATTTATTAACACATATTAAACTGATGTTATCTTCATGTCTTTAAACAAAATAATTGAGTGTAATCAATTAACTATAACAGAAATTTTTTAATTGAATAAAGAAAAATAAATTTAATTGTCAGAATAATTTGCATAAAGTTAATAATTATTCTTGCTTAAAAAAATTATTTCTTCACCGCTAATTATTATTTCAATTTATTACTCGATAAGTGTTACACCGTGAAAATAACAGTAGCATAAATTAACACGTTTCGTACATTTCAGCCGACACAAATCGTGTCAAATTGTAATGCTATTATTTTTTCTTATTATTTCAAGTAAATATACATTCGCTTCAAATAATATGCCAGGAATATTATTTTAATATCCCACGAATGTTATCTAATACTTTTGGGACATTTTTAAGAACTTTAAGAAATGAATTTAAATCATGCGCGACTGAAACAAAGGCTAAAAACAAATTCCGCATTATTTAAAGTTTTTTTAAAAAATTTCTTAATAATGTTCCAAAAATGTCATTGAAATATCCGTGGGATATTATTCGAAGCGGATATATAATATTCGTAGCACATTCCTGGGATATTATTTTGATACCCTAGAAATGTTTTTGGGATATTATTTAATATTAAATAATATTATTCGCTTATAGGAATATTTTATTCACCGCGAGCCTGATATATTTTGATAACTCGCAGGACTACCAATACA
Source organism: Leptoteleia sp. ZL-2020 (assembly GCA_022817305.1). Lineage (NCBI taxonomy): Eukaryota > Metazoa > Arthropoda > Insecta > Hymenoptera > Scelionidae > Leptoteleia > Leptoteleia sp. ZL-2020. The sequence goes on from JABFPN010007437.1 coordinate 9,443, forward strand.
TTTTATTTTTTAAGTGAATAAAGAATAATTTTTATTACACTGGATCATAATAACTCGTACAATTCTCAAAGCCTTTTTATACTAAATATGAAACTATAATCTAAATACCACAAGAAGATGCCATTTGTCCCCATTTTTAGAAACTGTACATTAATTTTTATCCCAACTTTTCGTCCCGGGGCAGTGTTTATCCGCACGTTTGTTCGGCAATTTGAACGAGCATAATAATACGTCGGCGTGTACAATGGATGTTGACAAGTGAGGCACCGTCTTTATTAGAGCTAGGCGTCGGCGTATGCGCGTTGCGTTTATAAGCGTTGGATCGCTGGCAATTGCGGAATTGCGTAACGACGAACGGCGAAGGCTTCGCGGTGACCGTGGCCGAGCTACCGAGTCCGGCCCGAGGATAATCCAAACACATACGGCGAACGTATGTGCGGAACGGCCTGACCCGACTGTTTTACGACGAGTTACATCACGCAGACACCGCTGCGAGACTGCAGGCTCACGTTAACGTTACGTTACGTTCCGTTTCGTTTCGTTACGCGGCTCGCATCACTTCAGAAAATCCAGACAAATTGGAGACCAAAACGCACACCTTCTGCGGAATAAAATATACGCAAACTCTTACGTCATTGTAATGGTTGACAAAAATACGCGATCAACTTTAAGACGCCGCGTGTTGTAATTGTTATTTAATTATATCTTAAAGAATTCTATTTAATTAAAAATATGTTTCACATCCCAAGTAGAAATTTTGATCGGGCGCTGATCGGGGCCCAAGCGGGCTAAAATGGGTCCCAGCAGGGCAGACCATGACGGGCCCCGAATGGCGATGTAACGGGGGCGCTATCTGGGCCCCGGACCTAG
>JABFPN010007438.1:0-10312 GCA_022817305.1 Leptoteleia sp. ZL-2020
GAGCCACATGTCCGTCTTTTAATAAAAATTACTGTTCTTTAAAAGCAAATACACTAGTTTTAAATGTCATATTTATAGATAAAACCGAAATTTTTCCTGTTAAAAAACGGTAATTTTTATCAAAAGATGGACATGTGGCTCAAATACAGTTAAAAACAGTAATTTTTTCTGTTATATTTTTCTCAGTGTAATAATCCATTTTTTTTCCCCCGGGCGTGAGTTTAAATTTGTGATATTCTAATTACAGTAATAGTATTGATGACGTGATTGTGCCTCAGCCATCATTTCGGTGAAAATAATGACACGCGCGCTGAAAAACCTTCGTCGTACGTACCATGTAACAGTTTCGATTTCGTTGACGCAATTTAATCCGTGATTATCATTTTCATTTTGCCTCGTTTGTTTTCACGTGATAACCATTTAGTCGCTTTGATCGCGCCTAGTGACGCTTTATAATCTGAATCATTAAAACGATTGGGAGTTGTGTACAAAACACGGTCGCTTAATGTAAAATTTAAAAGATTTCCATTTATAACAAAGTAATGAAAACGGAACCATCCAAAGCTCGTCAAACGTTAAATCGGCCTGGAATATCCCGGACGATATTACGGGCGAGCATCGCGCGAGCGGCAACTTAAAAGTTTATTAATAAACATCAATTTATCGTCCGTCGTTTGATTTGACAAATCATTTTCGGTCGGTGCACTGAGAGAAAAATTTGTGTAAAAATTGTAATTTTCCGTTGTAATTTGAGGACATGATGGACAAGGTTGGGAAAAATACAATCAAAAATTGTACAATGTATTCAAACATTTGTAGAAATAAAGTGAAAAATCATAATATTTACATGTTTTGTGACACACATTTTATAATTTTCGATTGTAACTTTTCGGCTGTATCCAACATGTCCTCAAATTACAAAAAAAGATTACAATTTTTACACAAATTTTTCTCTCAGTGTGGTTACTATGCCTGCGCTTTGTAAATAAATGTCGCCCGCGCGATACGAGTGCCGCGCCAATAGCATTACTTCAAAAATGGTATTACATTTTCGAAACCTTTTAGTTTTTTGCCGGCAAGCTCAACGGAAATGCCGATAATTGCTCAAAGGATGAAAATAATTTGTTGTAAATATTGCCGATTTCTAATAAATCGAATTAATTGAGATCATTTGAGGACTGATTTTTTTTTCTCGGTTGAAAAAGGGATGGTGATAAATTACTTTTAACGAATTCTCTGCTCTGTCTCTCGTTTTGTTTTTCAATGACATCATTGCAGTAAAGAGTTAATTTGGTAAAATGGAAATATAGAAGTGAAAGTTTTGTCAAATATAAATAATAATAATAATAATAATAATAATAATAATAATGATAATGATAATTTCTGTAAATAATCAAAGTTCCGCGAGGAAGCAGTGCACCATCGATATATAATAATTCTACGTCCGTTGAAATGATGTATTTAAATTTTTTTAACGGCGTCCTATATAATACCAACAAACTTTTGCGAGTAATAATAATAATAATAATAATAATAATAATGAAAGCTTTAGTATTACATTAAATGCAACTTTCCTTTTGCCTTTGGTTCCCTTTTTCGTTATTTAATTGCGCATCTATCATACATTTTCCTTCGTTAAAATAAATCTCTCTAAAGCATCAGATTGCAGCAGAATGCAATATTCTGTAAAAACGCACCACCTTCGCTACTTACATCTCAAGTCCAAGAACTTGGACTTGAAATTAAGATTTACCGCAGAATGAACCGTTGATTGAAAATATTTGTTCATTTTTGGCAATTACATTATTTTTCCAAGGTTACTTTTACTTGATTAATACAAAACAACACCAGTGATGATGATGATGATGATGATGATGATGATGATGATGATGATGATGATGATGATGATGATGACGATGACGAATTTGAAATATTTTTCGTTGGGCCAATAATCGATAATAATATCTGTTTTTGGAGATTACAAAATTCTAAAGTAACTGTACACATAAAAGTATGAGAAGGGTGAAAGTAATTTCTCTTTCGAGTTTTCCTCACAAAGATATATGTATTTATCTGTCGATTTAAATATACGAAAGCATTATTAATAGTAATGGGAGACTATAATTAGTTTGATAATATTTTTTCAGTGAATTGCACTTTTGGCACTGAAAGGCAGAAAGGAGCAATACGAGTTGCCTCTGTTAATGTTGCCGTGGGTACAACTCTTAAATCAATATTTAGCTTAGGGACGCGGTCGATGCGCGTATGAGAGCTGCTCTATGCTTGGCTCATTGATGTGTGGATCTCTGATACCGAGCGCACACTCCTCTGATTGAATCAAGATAGTAAGACTTGCTTCTTCCAAAGCTTGAACGTCCCTCATATAACACGCATGACTAACAGCTCGACTTTCAAAATCCGTCCCTCTTTTTACATCATCGTCATGAAATGACATGAAATGACAAAAGTTATCAACTTTATTGTCACATATCAGAAAGAAAAAAGGAGCCAAACCAGGCAAAACAAACGAGAGAATAGAGTAAAACAACGGGAGAATTAGACAAAGTTGATATGTAAATATAATAATAATTGACAAAGTTTGTTTGTAAATATTTAAAATAATACCTGCAGTGTTTGCCAAAGTACTATTGACATTATACGTCTGTTATCGTTACATTATTATTTGGTTTCATGAGAATTTTAAGCGCGCATAAGGTGCACGTTTAATGCGTTGCAACCAAGACTTGTTGATTTTATGCCCTTCAAACATCCTTGAGTAGAGTTGAAATATAATTTAATATCAAGAATCAATCCACTAATGTTGGAATAACCAAACTAAAACAATAATACGTAGCGAGTGCGGATAAACTCAAGCTTTCGGGTGTTATGATACCAATTTTGGTCATTACCAAACTTATCGTGTTACAGAAATGTTACCGAAAGTATTCCCCTTTACTGCTGACCTTCTTTTTTTAGCGTCGAAATCAGTCCATTCCGTAGCGGGGAAATAATAACTGTTACTTCCCTGTTGAGGGGGAAATTTGATAACGTTTAATGGTAAAAAAGATTAAGTCGAGGTTAAGAAAGGAGGGGCACTTTCGCAGACACCAAACGACCGTCATTTGTACGTTCATTACAGCATAATGTACTGTTTAAACTTTTATATATATGTTTGAGGAAAAATTAAGTCAATGCCTGTAAAGGATATGTTATTCTTTCTTATGCTTGTTTGATTTTTAAATATTTTTAAATCTGTTGCATTATATTATAAGAGAATTATTTTTCCAAGATTTTAACGGCTCGTAAGGATAACCACAGTAGCAATTTGCTATGTAACAATCCATTTTTCGTAGAATTATATTTCTCCCCCCAGTCCACAAAATTGATGTCAACCGCACTTTGAGAATGTCATTTCTCGTATTAACTTTAATGGGAAGTTTACGGAGAAAAAGATGCGGTAAAAACTCTTGTACAGTACTGCCAACGGATCGAGAACACTATTTCCGATAACCACAAAATTCGAGCACGCGTTACGCAGGGAAAGATGTGTGTGTTCAGTATATATACGTGTGTGTGTGTGTGTGTGTGCGCGCGCGCCTGTGTTTTATTACAAAGGAATAGCGATAATAATTTTCTGGATTACTATGAAAATTTGACCTTAAATAATAAAATAACGACAGATATGGTTTAATTAACCAGGATTGTATTTATTATAAAATTCAGCCGTGATTTCTTTAATGGCAATTCGAATCAATGTAACACTGATTTGTGAAATCTGTGTAAGTTAAAATTCCAGATGTTATAACATTTCTTTCTCTCAATATGTACTGTAAAAAAAAAATTATTCAAAAGATTCCCATTTTTGGTACTTTTTACCACAATATTGTTACCACTGGCGTGACAATTTTTTCTACATTGTATACATGACCGTGCATTAAGGATCTAGCACAGTAATTCTTAATATGTTTCTTTTTTCCTTTTCTTTTTTTAATACATGATTTGGAGAAGGAAGATAAAATGAACAAGAGGTCGTTCCATTAAAGACAGTCGTTACAGGCGAACGGCCAGAATTTTTGAAAAATGATTAAAAATTTATCCTCCAAAGTCTGTAGAAAAAGGGAGACATGACACGGGGTGGGGTTAAAAATGAGCCAGAGAGTTTGATGTCACCTTCCATCTCCCCGTCCGAGTCATCTTCGGCGCGCAATGGGGTCCCGCTAATCAGATAAGTCGTCGTTTCATTTATGTTTTACGAGAAGGTCGGGGCCATCGAGCCAAAGTCGTCGGGGATAATTTACACATTGGACGCGCGCCAGCGTGACCCCTCCCCCACCTACCACCCCCTACCACTCCCTACCACTCCCTACCACCGCCTTCCAGCCGGCATCCAACGCACCCGACTCGAGCGCCCTCTTCATTCTGTGATCTCTTCGTGACTCCGTATTAACTGCGCACTTGAAGTTGAGACTTTCGAATAGATAGAGCGGTGCGCACTTTGATCTGCGTCTTTATTTGAATGTTCAATTTTGAGCTTCGGACCAAAACCACTTCGTTTCTCATGTTAAGTACATTTCACGCGCAGTGGTGGCCGATTTGAATTTTGCCCGTTGATATTGGCCGGTAATCGAATTGAAATGTTCTCATTATATTCTCCGGGCGTCCAAATTTAATGATGTTTCCTCGGGCGATTTTGATGTCGAGGAAAATAGTCAGTAAAATGGGGATAGGATAACGAAGGGTAGGATTAAATATAGTTGGCTGATTGTAGATGTAGTCGAATTAGAGACCTGCTTCTGTATGGACCCAGTAGTCAATGTTCTACAGGTATAGTACTGTTGCCAGTACTATATACCCTACCAGTAATCATCCAACGTTGGTCTTGCATTGAACAATTTCTTTAAATCACCGGTACTGCTTCAAGTCTGGATCAACTATGGCGTTGATATTTTGCCTGGCATGTCTTACATCTGGTTATGTTCTATTTTTGTTGATAACCAAGCTCAAACCAATACCGTCCCTATCTCTTTACCAAAGTCTAGCTAATAGTACTGGGCCAGAATCGGCCCCGTAGGTCGATTCTGGCAATTTCCCATAGGGGAAACATGTCCATATGGGGAAATAAAAAAATTATTGCTTAGGTAGCAAAATATATTAGTAAGATTAGCATCATTCGTTTGTTATAACCATGCATATGTTTCATCTGACCATACATTTGTTTGATGTATGAAGCTGAAAATTTGAATAGAAGCTGAATATATGAAACTATAGAATTTTTTACCTCGCATTCGGTCGTACGTGCCGCAGTACTTCCCACACGTGACTTCGGTTCAAATAACTTAAATTAGCGACATTTGACTGATTTTATTCCATTGAAATTACTTCCTTGTGAGTAACTTGGGGTATTATCTAAGCTGAAACATTTTAAGGGAAATTGATCAGTAAGATTTATAAAAGTCATTCTAAAGCAAAAGAAAAAAATGAAGAAAAAAAAAAAGATTGCTTGAATATAACAATGGTTTGGATTGAGAGAAATGGAAATTTAAAAATTGATGGCCAGATTGAGAAACGTAATCGCATTGCGGTAAAATTTTGATCTATTGTCAGGCATGACTGTTACATTCGTGTAAAATTTTAATGAAGAGAGAGAGAGAGAGATAAATTTATGTTGCGAAAATGAAAATTTAATGAGAAATCAAAAATATATATTCATGAAATGAATGAATAGGTATGATAAGTTTGTGAAATTGGAAAAGTAAGGAACGAGCATTAACATGTTGTATATAAAAAGGTAAAAATGATCGATTGAGATGCATTATGATATCTTGAGGAGGAGTACACAACAAAATTTCAATAAATAAATGAATCACGGGATTAATATTACCTTATGCATTGGATATATAATTGACTTGGATTGACGGGACAGAAATGCGTTTTGTGATAATAAAGTAAAATGGAAAGGGAATAGTGATAATAAAACTACATTTTTTATTCCGGTTAGTAGTTGATTTATCGATTTACGTACTTATCGTGCAAAGAAAAATTCATGTCTGTGAAAATATAGATGAACTTGGTAAAGGTATCCTATAGGAAATTGCCAGAGTTTGCATAGTACTGTCAAAACCTTGAAAGTCAAAACCTTAAAGCGAGGCATCGGTTACTATTGTTAGCGAATAATTTACTGTGCGTAGCGTGCCACAAAATGAAAGGCGATGGAAGGTACTTTGGTGTAGGACCAAATGACGTACTTGAATTTCTATATCTAAAGTGGATATAGGGCTTCCAACGATGAATGGAATGATTCAGTCCATCCAGTCGTGGCAGGATGAATCACAGTTGCGCCCGTGAAAAGTACCAAGTGGAAGCGAGCGGGCAAATCAATGGGTTCGAACGTGACCCATAATCAGTAGGACTCAAACCTCGGAAGAGACAAAAAAACATACAAACAAATAAACAAACAGACCTAAAAAGCCTGTACAAGGACAATGCGACTGATTTTCAACTTTCTTTCATTCATGCTCCGTCAGTTTTTTCCATCAAAATCACTGCTTTGTCAAAGGGAGAAGTATTTAGAGCGAAAATAATAACCACACTCAATAATATCACTTTTGTGATAACGTGGATTGAAATGACTATTAGTTCCGTGTTTTTTTTTCTCTTTTTTTTTTTGCCCAATATCACGGGAATATTAATTGGCGAAATTTGTCCACTTTGCGAGTTTCGTTACTGCCAATCGTGGGTATAAGATGTCGACGTGCGCTATTTCTGTGCATTATTCGGGCGCGCTAAAGCGTACGGAATCATGAACATTTTCCATGTTACGAACGCTAAAAAATTGTCACGTAAAAAGTTGACTCGAGTACGTGATGGACTTTCCTGATACTTGGCAAGATTTGAGTGAACGTTACGGAATGTGACAATTCTGAATTCATGATATTACATTTTAAGGTGGTTATGTTGGCTAAATATACCACGCACGCTTTATTCTTCTTCTTCTGTTAATTTATATCTAATTATATAATTAGATATAATGATATCTCAGGGATACTTACATTGAGAGAAATATATTCCGAATATAAGATTTTAAAAAGTACTATGACTAATAGGACAATTAAAATGAAATTTAAAAAGAATATGCATATTATTTATATATACAAAGTTTTCTTTCCGATGGTGAGAAATTGACTGAAATTGCAATCGTTCTAGTTTGTAGAATGTTGACAACTTAACCATTTTTATTTACCAATACTTTCTTTATGCATATTTGAAGTTTAATTGCACATTACAGAATGTGAAATTAATGTTTTCAATGATTATAAAGGAAATGATTTATCTTTTATTTGCCTTTTTCATTTTAACTCAATTTTCTTTCAACCTCGTTGTTGCTGTTGTTTTCTGTAAATTTTAAATCAAATCAACGCATTGTTATTTTGTTTTTATTTTTTAATTTATTAAGAAATTAATGGCCGTGTTTTTCCATATACGATTTTTCAGTCTACCGTAATTAAAATGATCAATGGAAGGTTGTTTTATTTAATAAACAATACGAAGGATGGCGATCTACCTTGTTTCTGATAATATAAAGCATAGCTTATATTATGCTGTTGGATTGGCGAAAAAGAAAATTAAACTTGCACAACTGTCGTGTGCTAATTTTGACAAAGATTTTTTGACTTTTTTTTTTTTTTTAATAACGTCTTCGTTTTTGTTCATCTTCTCGTAACAAAAAATTACTTTTTGATGGTACGATGTACGCGCGCTCGAGCAGACAGATTCGCGAATAAATTCAGTAGTCTTTGTGGATTTCTGAACAACTTTCACGTACGTATGTGCCACATAATGAAAGTCATTTTCTGTAGTCCAAGTTACTTTAATTCTAGCGTAACCTTTGTGAATTTATAAATCCGGGTTCTGCAGGATATCCGAGTTAATAATATTAATTCGTATTTAACATTTAAAACTAACTTTCAAAGTGTTTTGTTCGGGATATGCGAAATCATTGGCAAAACGTACTGTTTGTTTACAATACACAATCAGTGAAATGGCCGAGCAATGTTAAATAATTTCCTGTAATATTGAAATTATAACGTATATGGAGCAGAAAATTATGGAAATGGGATAAAGTAGCTCTTTTTATAATGAGTCACGATTTGCATGTAGAATTTAAAATAGAGCATGTCGAATTATTATTATAACAGGTCTCGTTGAATGTAATACCGTTCATTCGAAATTAATGTCGCGAGTATTTGGAAATTATGAATCATAAAATAGTCCATTTGGATTTTGACAAAAACCTTTAATATATAAATGAAGTTACATTTTTTTTTGTCAGAAATTATACGCTTTTTTGTTCGGTTAAGTTAACTTCCTCACTTCATTTAATGTTATATAAAAACCATTCAAATTTATGTACAAACTTTTTCTACTGTAATTCGATTGTAATTTTGCATTTAGATTTTCATTCATTTAACTCGAAGCTTTTTCTCTACATCTGAGATATTATTTTTGGAATTGCATTTTCGCTTTTCTCATGCACTGAGAAAGTATATCTTTTTGAAACATTTCAACGATAATAATAATTCCGCGCTAATAAGGAAATCAGAAACCCTTCCTTTAACCTTGCTTTTCGATTTACATTTTCAAATCCGTAACAGCTTGCGTTCTGATGTATAAAAGATAATAATGCAAAAATAATGGCTCGGTCGGAAAATACTCTTGTCAAGTCCTTTGCCTTTATTTTGTTCGTTATGTCAACATTATATGAAGAATGAATACTTTACAAGTGTGGTACTGTAAAAATTCAGGAAAAATTATTACTGCTATACATATGTGCATTTTGTACTAGATTCGATCTTTTTTTTTTTTTTTTTTTTTTCTTATCCTAAATGATTGTTACTTTGCAAAGGTGTAATCAGCATATTAGAATAATTCTTACGAATACTACACCGAGAAAAATTTCTTTGGAAAAATTATTACACTTTACTGCAACCGAATGTTATCGAGCTGATTTGTACGAGTTATCTTATTGTTTAAGTAATCGAAAAGAATATTAATATTATTTTGCTTTATGATATAAACTACGCTGACAATTTCGTAAAATTGTCGTCTGTCGAAAACTCCGGTTATTTTTCCAATACATTTTTCTCCGCGTATTTGCGTATGAAATGTTGTTACTTTTGTTGCAGTTATAAATCTAAAAATATGCTTACGGGAGAAAGCGAACTTTTTTGTTATTGATAAAAATGATTTCGCGAAATTTACGAGGATAACGCAAATAAAGGAAGCGTTGGCAGTGCGTTGTGAAACGCGATTCCCCGAGTGAGAAGAAATCGAAACATAACAATCGTTACAATAGTGACTTGTGCAAATGCAACTGGCATGCATCCCCTATCTTGTTGACCGGAAATCACTCAAATCTGCAATTGTTTCAGTAATATTCTTACTTTTCTGCTACAGTGTGCAGCATGCAAGGAAAGGCAGATGGTTTTTCAAATATTTCTTTACCTTCCATTTTACCTTAGCAATTCAATTCAGTTAGACTGCGATTCACACGACAGTTTTTTTTTTATTTATTTAAGATGTAATTTGTCCAATTAATTAAAGGAAAATTATTATTTGAAGATATAATTTTTTAAAAAATTTCATTCTTATCTAAACCAATTTGACAAAATTTAAAAATTTATTAACAAAAAAATAAAGTAAAAAATTAAAACGAAAACAAAGGAACGATACAATACACATTCTTGAAATTGTACGTTTGAATTTAATACGTATGTGTTAAACAATCGCAAAAGAGATGAAAGATAAGTCAAGCTTATCCATTGAAATAATATCTCCTTAAGATAACCGAATCCCTTGAACTGTAAATATATAATATTCCACCACAAATCAAGTAGCATTAATTTCGGTTTCGGCAGTATTTATGCATCGCGCAAGAAACTCGAAATCCGGAAATGTATTGGATAACTTGTATCCTTGGGAGTTACATTACTCGATTACTTCAAGGCACTCTCAACCATTTATTTCGTTCGAGTTGCATGGTATAATGTCATTTACTGTTTGACGAATTTCTAATAGTTGTAATTAATGTCAATGTACTTTCGGCATCGGAATAGATTAATAAGTTAAATTGACATGTAACGAAACAGTTCCACCAACTGACGTACTACAAATTGCCACACTCAAATAACACGATTACAATGACGATTCAGGCAGGATATTCTTATCTTTTCGATACCAAAAATTATGATGCCTTTGTGTTCTTCTAAATATTAATATCAATGTTTAAAATCTAAACTGTAACTACTTGCTGTCA
>JABFPN010007439.1:0-10309 GCA_022817305.1 Leptoteleia sp. ZL-2020
CATCCCACAGTCGATCCATTGCGGCAACATGTGTGGCTTATTGTGGCCAAGACTGTGGGCTCCCGCATGCCACAGTCTTAGCCGCAGTGCTGCCATAGACTCTGCCACAATGTTTTTTCCACGCGGGACGTTACATTATATAAATGGTATATTTTACCCTATGAAAGTACTATTCGAAAATAGAGTTACAGTTATTACAAACTTACTGATGTCGAATATAAAATAATGTCATACATACAAAATTAAATTATACTTGCATTGCGTTGACAGCAAATGTCTTAGATATAATATAAGATTGTTTTAAGTGTATTATTTGTTCAGAGCAAGAATGAAAATGTTGATATCCTAAAATGTGTATTACATAATGAAATAAAGTATGAATAAATAAGGAAAAAATGTAATAATACCGTCAATTAATGCCATAATAATGTGATTGAAATTTAAATATGCACGATGTTTAATTCGACTTCAGGAATTTTTAATAACTTTAATATTAGAGAAAAAATTGAAACAATAAAACAAGTGGAATAAATTAACTTTAAACAAACACATTTGATTATTATAATTTATTAAATTAAACTCGAACTGATCAATTTCTTCATAGTAATAATATTCCGTTTATAAATAAAATTTACTTATTTATTGTTCGTGCATTAATATTCTAATAGCATTGGCAATATTACCGTAATAATCCATTATACCTTTTCCATAAAGTGATTAGCGGTCATTCAAGTTCGATAACGTTATTAACTCAAAAGACGCGGCATTGTGGCGCAATATGTGAGATAAATAATTCTTACAGTGCCCTCGGCCGGGGTAACCTCTCTCGTAACCCTTGCGGAAACTCTAATTATGCAAAAGAAACTTTCGACTGATGAAAGGAAGAGGGTGAAATGACTGTCCATCCGTCCAACGCATAACTTTGCGACAATTCCCTCGAGCGAGCATCATACAACATCAATCTCATGGGTCACTCCTTGATTATCTCCATTACTTACCCGGACTTTGCCATTCAAGAAAAAGCAATTATGTCGCGAATTTCCGCTAGAACCGAACGCTCCGTCAAAAGCGAGGCGCTCGTATCGAATCGCATCGCGATTCTCTTTTTGTTTGCCCTCTTTCTTTTCAGCTTTTTTCCTTCGCGATATGATGGAGTGTTTAATGGCTCGGTGGCGCGGTGTTTTATCTGTTGTCCATGATGAGGCACTTGAAACCTCGCGGGGAACAAAGTACTTTCGGATCGTCGAGTAACATACGTCCCCATTCAGCCGAGATACGAAGTTTGTTTACTCGTAACGATAAAGATATCATTGGTGCCGAGTCAGCGTGAGTCCAGTCGGAAATCTCACGCTCTTCTCCCTTCTGATTCATCGATTCATGACTATTGCGAACATTTCTTTTTCGACTAATTATTTTTTATTGGGTCATTTAGCAATATTTCACTTTTTTATGGCAATTACAGGTCGATAAAATTTAATTTATGTATTTTGAAATATAGAAAATACATTAATTTTAAAATGGATGGGTTAATTTTGTCATAATAAATGTATAAATAATATGTATATATTTTTTACATTTCATTTTAATTGTCCCATCAGTGATAGTACTTTTTAGAATCACTGCCTTATGCATTCAGATTAGAAACATCTGCTAAGAAAAAAATATATTACAATAATCATATATATTCTCGGTATACTTCTCTCAGTGTAATAATTGTTGTAAACTGTATGTAAGCATTATAAACTTTTCTGTGCCCAATTGTTAAATGCGCGTAAACATCGATACCGATATCGTGCGATGTGAAGATAGCAACCAATGTTCTAACTAGCTCGACTAACTTTGGTGTTGGAGCTTGTGAGTTTGCAAGAGTTCTCCAACCGGTGAAAGTGACAATAAAGTTATGAGATTCCGATGTGCCGCGCGGTTCGATGTTAGTTCATTCTCAAAGTTCGATTAAGCATATTAAACCCTTTATTTCGCTATCCGTTGCCTAAATAATATTACTCTCAGTCAATAGGAGTAATTGTTTTCCGTGTTTTAACGAGGATTCCAGACCCTCGGATTATTCCAAACTTGAAAAAGACGTATCTTTAAAAAGCTGGACTACTTTTCAGTTTTTGGGCCAATGACGTGCAGATCTGAAAGTCTCCAAACTGTTCTCGTAAGAAAAATGCGACCATACTGATTAAAATAGTTTTTTAGTCGGAGAATCTGTTTGTAAATTGAACAATAATTGGTTATCAGATCGTTAATAATAAATATTCGGTATTGAGCTTATTTCACGGTCGCGGAAAAGCGCAGATGAAAGTGTTTCGAACAAAGTTTTAACCGCGCGTAATGGGTGAAACTTGGCAAACTCGCGGAGGAGTTAGCCCAACCATAAACTCTTCGTGACGAAAAGGAATGTTCGAAGATCTAATGATATCATACGTAATATAAAGTATCGTTTAAGCAAAAGTAGTAGTAATTCCGATTTTTCACGCGACAACCAGAAGTTTGCGGAACTGCGCCAATTTTCGTGCTTCCGCAGTTCAGCCGTAAAGTTTACGTATTTTTAACGGTACCGTTAATTATGAAACCAGGCTTTTAATTATTTTTAAATTGGATTATTTATGTAAGTTTTTGCCATTTTTATGTAATTCGGTTTTGTTGTGAAATAAAGTGCGAAAGTTCGGAATACTGTTGCGAATGTTTCGTAAGATTTAAAAAGAGGAAATTAATTTTATTTTTTGAGATTATGTAAGGTCAAAGAGGAAATGTACTTTAATATCTGAAAGACATTGTAGGAAATATATTTTAAATGATTTCCTAAGACATAAAAGGATAATATAAAGATAAAAATCGTAGCCCAAAAGGTAATGTTATGATACATGGTTAAACAAGAATTTTACAGGAAATGTTATGTCGAATTAAGAATGAGAACAAAAAGTGACAAGAATTCCATAAAAATTAATATCATTTATTGCAATGAAAATCAGTTAAAAATCATAGATAGACAAAAGGAATAGTTGCGAATTAGTTTTAATTTACTAAATTCTTTCACTTCATTTTACAATCGTAATAATCAGTTAACGCGAAACTAATTACATTTTTCTACTAATTTTTATCAGTATAAATTCATCTAAACTTATAATTTTGTGTTATGAAGTAATTATGATTTGCTTTAATCAATATTAGAACAAATTGCCATTAATTAATATTGTTAATTACACAATTTACAGAAGTTCAAATATTAAATAATTAAACAGGATCCTATATTCAAAGCGGAATTGTATATTAAATCAAATTGTAATGATGTTAAGTATGAAGTAATATAGTCAATAGATATTGACAAGTATTATTATGTCGATAATTTCAGTTTATACTACATCTGAAAAATAGTGCATAAAATTTTGATTTTATTTCATTGACTGTTTGCAATTGATTGAAATAAAGAGTAAAAAAGTTGAAGCAATAATTTAATACAAAATTAGTCAATAATCTAAACGTGTACAAAATATTCATGCAAACACTGATTAAAAGATCGTATGACGAGGAAAAAAACTGATTTATTCTTATTTTTTTCAAGTATTATTCAGTAAATTATTATTGCGACGGTCACGTTTTATAATTGAAAATAATGACTGAAAATTTTCCGAGTTACCGCAAGAGATTCATGGCGATTAGTGACCTACGTAATGTTACGGAAGCAGCCGTCATCAGAAATCGGAAGTCGAACGACGAACTGTGTCGGCGCGACAACGGGCCGGCGGCTGCCGGAAATGCCTCTCAGAGTGCACATTCCGTGCAAGAAGCCGTCGTCTTGCCGAACTTTATGTCGATCGACGCGATCAACCGTGCTGTTACTTGTCATTCACGCTCAGCTTATTTCAACCGTTTGATTCCATTTACTTTTGAACAACATGATAAATATATTAGCATACGGATATTCCATGTAAATAATATTAAGTAATAAAGATAACAAAAGTAATAAATTATTAATATAAATTTCGAATTGGTTGACAAAGTTTTGTTTACATTTATTTTTATTTTATATTTTTTTAAAAATAATCGAATGATGACACTATTTGTTTTATATTGGCACTATGAAAAAACATTCCTTAAATTCTTCGACCTTTGGCAATCCAGCGAATAATGACCTGTTCACTTAATTTGAAAAAAACGATGAAAATATTATTAACAAATCGTCGTTATCGTTTACCGTAACCGATTCTCAGATCAATATTTTATCGAAATTAATTTACTTTTCTATAAAGAACTAAACAATATATCTAAATGAGTGATAAACACATGGATATAATAATCTGATGGATTATACTTTAAACAATAAAGTGTGCAGTTGTTAAATTCAATTATAATTTCTAATTATAATTATAATATATCTAAAATAGCACTTTTACAAACAAAATTTCCTTTTTATCTAAAAACACTTAGATTACTCATATAATCCGTTTCCAAATCTGTGATAGGGCCGCTCGGTATCAAATGATAAATATATTCAAAAGAATTCTGTACGCGGCAAGATGCATATTAGGACGAAAATAGTTGCGACATTTGGCGGTTATGGATATAGGTTGCGTGGATATCGGTCACGTACGGGTGTTGTATTCGAGGAAGGGCGCGAGGTGGCCGTTCCGGTGATATATCAGTCATGCCCGTTATATCTCGCTCGGTCTGACTATACGTGGCGCGGACCACTGTTTTCTCCTGTCCACTCGTCGTTGAAGTGACTCGTGGTGGAGGAAAGGATGGGTCAGAACTGTCGGACTGTACCACGGGGCCGTGGAAGTGTCGCTAACTATTTTACGTAACTTCGCCGACAGTTTGGCCCGCGTTGACCACGTACGTTCGGCCCAACTCCCACGGGAAGAAGAGGCAAGGGTAGTTTCACCAGGCCGTCCCAAGATATGCATACGTGACGGACGGATACTAGTAGGGACGTGACTATTCGCCCGCGTATGCCCACTCTTGGATACGTTTCCACCCTTCCTTTTCTATTTATTCAACCTTTATCGAACATTGTATTTCGCACACGAGAATCCGAATATCAGGCGCTTTTTCATCTCCTCGAGGAACGTCATTTCAGCAAACAAATTTGTTTTATATAAACGTGAAGAATTTGCTTAAGTTTTTTTTATGTCTTCTCTTTATTCATTTCTTGTTTTCGATTATTCTCGTTCTTTTTTTTTTTTTAATTTAAAGTGCAAAGTACTGTTTTAAAATAATTTCATTTAGAAATGTTGTAACAGAATCATACTAAGTGGCGGTATTATTTTGAATAAAACTTCTCCATTAGGATGACCTAAATGTGAAGTTAAACACTGCAAGAGCAATTTCGTAATTGAGTGAGTCGTAAAAATATGAACACTTTGACGGGAAAAACAAATAGAAAAAAATTGTTTTACAATTTATGTAATGCATCTTTCTACGTGAAAAATAACGAAACAGTGGAAACCTACGTAGGAAGTAATTTTATTATTTCGAAGTAATATTTTATTATTTTACAGATAATAATATTATTTAATAATATCGCTGACAAATTCTGTGGAACTATAGTGCTACAGTTTATGCCACATTACTTCTTATTGCACGAGAAAAGACAAATTAATTTAAATAATTTCTCCGGATATAAGATAAGCTGTTTTGTAATTTTGAAACATTTTAAAATTAATTAAACTAAATATTAATATAATTTTATAAGTACATTTAGTATGGTATTTTTAAAATCAAGTCCACGAACGTGAATAATTCGAAACATAACGAATGCTTATGTTGACTTTTGCGCGTAAAATGGACCGCAGAATATTACAAATTACGAATCCGTTATCGGGATAGCGGTTTAACATCTTTGCATGATTTTTGAGTGGCGCTGCGTCATCCTTGATTATCTTTTGCTCTGCTTCAAAGGGCGATCGATCAATTACGACAGCGACGAAACGCAAACGTAGCCGGCTTACTTCTTAATTACTGGGTAATCAGCATCGAGGCGAGAATACGGATGAAGCAAGAAAACATGTGGATACGGTCTTAATCAGCATCTGCGCTGACGCGGCGTTGTGCGTAATGAAAATTGATGAAAGATAACCGTGCCACGGGTAAGAGCGTTCGACTAGAGTGGTTAATGCATTTCCCTTCGTTATAGTCAACATCAGACGAATTCGCCAACATTTATTGATCTGATTATAATGGGCCGAATTAATGAACTCTTAATAATTATGCCGACTACTTAACGCGGTTTCATTCATTCGCGTTTACATATCTTAGGTGTCATTCATGCTTCGATTTTAATCTCATTTAACAAAGAATCAAATTTAAGTCAAATTATCTTCAATGTGTATTAATGTAAAATGTATGTGGTATTAAATTATTTAAAAATCGTTTCTTCACATTTCGTGTTATCAATCTAAATTAGACCCGACGACTTTTAATAACTAAATTTAAATAATTTATTAATTATAAGTAAATAATTGACAATTATAAGTTACTAAAAATTCTTTAATTTGATGATAAATACTTGGGAAACATTTTAGTTATTTATATTTCAAAGAACATAATAAAACATATATTCATTTTATTTCTAGATATGGTATTAGTTATTTAGTTTATCTTTGTCTGTATTACTAACACACTTTATCACTATTTTATTTCACGTATTGAACATTTTGTTCTATTCGTTTGAGACTTTTCAATGCAATAATGACAAAGTTTGGCAATTTTCAATGTTTGATACGTAACATCGGAAAACCTAATCAAATTCTTGAAATACGTTATTAAATCTTTATTAGTACGCGATGATTCATTTTGATTGAGAAGGTGTCAAATTTTTTGCTGCTGCGTAGGTGTATTATGGAAATATTAGATTTATTTACGATTGCACCGTGTCTAGTTTCATACAAATATAATCATTTAAATTTAATTTTGAAAAAATTTTATTTTCTGCAATAGAAAAAAATCGTCTCGAATGTTTCAAACATTCAATTGTTTTGTTATCACTGATAAAAACAATGACGTTTCTCTGTTTTTATCGTCGCAACCAAATGAAGGGAGGGGGGCTGGAATATTATATTTATGCAAAGGAATATTTTAATGTTCAAGTCGAGAATTATTTGTACTATTACTCATAAAAAATATACTACAAATTTTTTATTGAGTGGAACATAGAAATATTGTTGAACCTTCACTGCTATTGAGTTGAAATTGAATAGAAAATTGAATAGAAACAATTTCTGATAATGAAAATCTTGAGTCGTGATATTTAGTCTATCTCGCGAATTGCTTCGGAATATGCGGGTCGTATGGAAAACTGGATTGGCGCGGAGTAACAGATGAAACGGGCAAACAGACGCGCGCGACTCCGGCGATAGGAAACAATGGCCGAGTGGAAAACAAAAAGTTCGCACGCCTTTGGACCACCCCTTTCAAAGTCTCTTTTCTCCGGCTACGTCCCTTCACGTCGTCGCTTTTCGATAGACTTCAATTATGAACTCCCGGGTATAAAAGAAATTTCAATATTACTGACAAATTTGAAAAGTTCCATAATTGATTCCACGCGCGAGAAAACGAACATGAAAGGGGACCAGTGAGAGCGGGAGAAAGAGACAAAGCGGGACAAGGAGGGAGCGATGCGGGACGGCCGCGTCGGAGTGGGAGGGCACCGACGATGAGAAAAAGTCAGCAAAGGGCTTTGAAAAGCTGAGCAGCGGGGAAAACAAAGGCGCCGATCGAGTCGACTGTCCGATCGAAAGGAGCGAAAGGATTGACGTGCATCCAGATATCTCAGGATGACACTTTTGTTTCCCCTGAGAGAAGCATGAATCTTCCGCCTCCGCGCCTTTCTCCCGCCCTGCCCGGCAACTCAGCCAAGAGAATTCGAGAACCGAGCAGTCGCCCATGTCCAGAATAATATTCGCCAACTTTTCAAAGAATCAAAGCAAATCGAAAAGCGGACGTATTAGACAACGACGAACGTTGCTTACTTTTTCAATCATTTTATACAGTCTCGAATGTTGAGTCAAACATTGTCTATAGTAAAGGCGCAATAATTTTGTCGGTTCCATATAATTTCAATATTGTTATTACAAAAAGTTTCATGGGATGATATTAAAATGATTATTTATTATTATTTGGAATCATTAAACATTAATTTCATCGAAAAGGTGATTTAAGTCCATTGAGCTTGCATACCCAACGGTGGTATAAATTTCAATTTAACCCCAATAAGAATATAAAATTATAAATGGTTTCGATTGACGTCAGTTTAAGAGAGCTTGCATGAAAAATAAGCCATCTTATGCCGAAACAATTTACAGGTTCCACACAAATTCGCGTGACTCAGGCCTATTGATTTTATTTTTCCTCGTAGACTTACACTCGATCGTAATTCTCGTCTAAATACATAACGACTCTTCAAACGATCCCCTACCACGAATAAAGATTGATAGGAAAGTCGTAACAACGTCGAGTGAGAATGCATTGTGCTGATGTTCATCTCAACAACAGGCCTTCTGCCAAGAATTTATAGCAGTAATTACAAGAATGTAATCGACGGTCATTAACGTTGTATTATAGCTGTTGAGCGGCGATACAACGATTTTTATTAGCAACCTATCTTGCGGCTGTTCTTATAGATTTTTCCTTTACCAGTCCGTGTCAAATAACCAAAGCTAAGTTGTTTAATTTGTCAGATCAAGTAGCAAACGGCGGGAAATTTCGGACGAAACAAACTTTCCAGCTTCACTTATGTCTCGCGTGGCGGAATAATAATTAAACTCCCCTAATGACGGACAAACTGTTTGTTTTTACGTATGAATATTCAATATTGTAATACCTCAACCATCTGTAGACATTTACAATAGAGTTAATGCAAGTTTTGTACAGATTTAATTAACTTCAACTCATACAAACTTTTGGATTTACATTTCTTACATATGTACTGTAATTGCAACGTGCTGGAACCTCGTCGTATGTCGGAAGTCGTGTGGTTTACGGAACGATCGCAGTATCTTGGCAGACTTCCGCCTTCGGAGTCAACATTTGAGTATAAAACTTTTCCGGACAAAAAATTTTTGCGGTAATTGAATGTACATGTTTGTTTTAGTTAAATCGCGAGTTCGATCCGCGGTACGTGCAATAATTTATTACTTTATTTCATCAGACATTGAAATATCGCGTCATACGAATTATTATGAAATTTCACATTATCATTGGATAATAATTTTCAGTTAATTTTGAGAGAATCCGATGATTTAGAAGCTTGTTTTACGAGATTACAGGCGCCGTTTAAAATAATTAATTAAATTACTTTTTTTTCGTGTTGCACATTTTAAACAGTTTTGCAAACTTTGCTGGAACATTTTCCGCAGGGCAAAACTCCTTATAATTGTTTAACTTGCACCGGGAGGTACCGTGATATTTTCGAAACAATAATCAAAATGAGGAACTGAATAATTCAAATGGCATTTCGAAAGTGACATGAAATATTCGTGCGTTTGATATTAGCGCTCTCGGTACTTATTCTTCATCGTTATTACAAATGCTAGTAAAATGATGCCTGCTGTGACGGTGTACTAGGCAGTTCCCTTAATTGTCAGAGTTAAATAATTCACTGTCAATCTTTTCACCCTTCTTCTGAGAGCGAGGCGGACGCGGCCCAAGAGCTCCAAACGCACTTTAATTATTCCATCCCGAGAGTGGCAAATAATATAATTCATTTCACTGTTTGGACTGCCGTCGAAGGGTGTGGATTATGGGATCGCTGTCGCTCGAGATTCCATCCGTATATTTTTCATAACAAAGTATTAGCGCGCCCAGTGCTTTATATTTCCGTGACCTTTCATAAATCTTAGATAAACACATCCCCATTGCTTGGTGAAATCAATTTTACGAATTATTAAACAAACAGTCGACTTTGCCCATTCAGCGTTATGAATTGATTTCTCATTTTTCTGTTTCAGGTACGTTTCTCATTAGCAATTACGAATTTGGACAGAGCCATAAAGTATGTACTTTTAATTAATTGTAGATATTTATTGCATGGGGAAATTATATGCGTTTAATTTTCGTAATAACCAGAACTATAGTTGACTGATTATATTTTCTTTATTACTTTCAACGTATTCTATATAATTGCGAACTACACGCAAAATAATGGTTTATACATAGTAGATAAACTTATATGGTTACGAACTTCTGGTCAAATAAACGCGGAAATTCTGTCCGGATTGACAAAATCATTTAGTCAAAACACCTATACAAATTTGACTGAGCGAAAAATTTGCGTATAACCGACTAGCATGTTTTCTTAAGAAAG
>JABFPN010007440.1:0-10307 GCA_022817305.1 Leptoteleia sp. ZL-2020
GAAGAAGGAAGGAAAAAAAAAAAAAAAAGTAAATAAACTAAGATCCATTACCAGCGCGTCGGATAAATAACGAGGCAGGTTGGAATAAGCCCGCGTCCATCCGGTTCTGGGCGCTCGCTCGTTCCTCGCGCCATTGATAAATGGTGGAGCAGCGGGCTCCCCCCATTTTCCCTCAAAAGGAGAACTGCGCTCGGCGCGCCGTACACCGCGCGGTATCTTTCGTCACCATCTTTCCATGCCACGATCCTCTCGCAACTCTTCCTTGATACTCACCCAACTAGCCAACTAACGAGCTCCGGGGACCGATTGGCACCGAATAGCCATCCGGTAGGCAACACGGCCCCGGGTTGATAGCGAGTCAGCACTAATTCTGTCCAGAGGTCAAGAAAAACTGTTACATTCGACGCTCGAGAGAGCCAGTTAACGGAAAGAATGCGCATTCGCTTCGGCGTTTTGTTTCTTGCTTTACGTGATACTTGCCCGGGTCTAAATCTGTCCCCGGCAACGCGCGTATCGCAAACTCATTTTCATAGCACTTTTAGATAACCCGAGACTTTTCCCACGACGTCCCGGCAAATGGATCTCGATTTGCCTTCCGTAATTCAGATCGCAATCAAATGGTTTCCACACTCAGAAATATGTTTATTTAAGAGTAATAGGATATTCTTTTATTAAATAGGATTTCCATTAATTATATGGACAAAGCGAAATTCTATTTATAATAAGAATAAATTATTCTTAGAAAACATATATTTGTATGAAGAATTATTTCCATTTATGTTAAACGGATTTGTTTTAGAGAAAAGAATAAAATAGTTTTAGCTTAAGAATATTCAACAGATGATAACTGAGTATTCTTATTTTTAATAGATTTTCCGTTAGTTTTAATAAGAACATTTTTACAGGTTTCTTAACGCAAGCATATTTTTTTTTTCTGAGTGCAAGAGAAAAAATATTATTTCCATTTGTTTCGTCATTTCGATGTGTTCGAATCGACGGAAGTAGTTTAATTATAATTGGGCTAATTTTTATAATTTTTAATAAATGTAAATAGTTTTTTGTATTCTGGTTTTTACAATTTTTTTACCTTTTATTTTTTGTTTATAGCAGAATGACACGAATAATTTGATAACGTTTAATGTAAAAAATTATGTTATATTAGAGGCTCCCTGATAACGTTAAAGAATAATATTCACTTTTCGAAGGTAATTTATGTTAGTATCCACAA
Source organism: Leptoteleia sp. ZL-2020 (assembly GCA_022817305.1). Classification (NCBI taxonomy): domain Eukaryota; kingdom Metazoa; phylum Arthropoda; class Insecta; order Hymenoptera; family Scelionidae; genus Leptoteleia; species Leptoteleia sp. ZL-2020. The sequence continues at coordinate 1,229 of JABFPN010007440.1, forward strand.
AAACCTGTTTTGATTTTCTTCGCTTTAAAAGAAACTAATCTATTGTAAGGTCGAGTTCTACTCTGAAATGGTTGATATGCTCAGAAAAATAAAACATATATCAAATGTTTGTTAAGGAATATCATAAATTTTTCAGAAAGTACGCTTTGATAGTTTTATCTAAACAAGCTTTTACAACGCATTTCAAACTTATAAAACATCAGTTTCGTGTTTCTACGCTTTTGTAAATATAGTTGGAAAAACGAATTTAATTTTTCTGTAAATACATACGTAAAAAGTGAATAATTATAATATTATTAGTAATTGAAATATAGAAAAAAAATATGTATACATTAACTTTATATTACAGAATTTTTTGTAATAATTACAATAACAAACTTTGCTTTCAGGGAAAAGAATTATTATTTCTAATGAAAGTAATTTTATCAACTTTCTGTGTACAATTTTTAGTAGTTTTTGCCGCGCACGAACACAAACTTCACGTAGCTCGTTACCCAGGTAGAAAAATAGACGGCTGGCCCGACGGTCGGCATGAAACGCGAAAAACACGTGGGCCGACCGTCGGCAGCAAGCGTGTGCCACGCCTGGCCCGATTGTCTTTTTCTACATGGGTAGTTACATACATTTGCGCACTCAATTAGTTAGGCGAGTAATTCTGACGGAAAATATATTTAACAAATTTAATAGCCGCTGTTCTGTAATTTGTTAAATAATTAGTTAACTCAATAATTCATGGGCAGTTAATTCAGTTCGTTAAACCATATTAACTCGTTTCTAATTTGATTTTTACGTCTCGGAAAGAAATTTCGTTGTTTCAATTCATAAAGGAAATGTTGTGAAATTTTTTAACGGATATTCCAAACATAAACAATCTTATGAGCATAAAAGTCTTTTTAGTATCAGTGCAACAACATTTTTCGTGCGGTATGTATAGTAAAATTTTATAGCACACTGATAAAAATAACCCAGTTCATATTACTGTATTTAACTTTGTTAGTATTTGAATATAAATCAGTTTTCCAATAAAATAAAAAGTTACTCTTTTTTAAAAGGAAGAATTTCTGTTTTAAATATAAAGGCAAAATTCACAACTACTGCAGTTGCTTATAAAAACAATAAAATCAAATACAAATAAAAAAATATTTGTGTATGTACCATCTACACTGAGAGAAATATTCTGGAAAAATTCCAATAATTTGTAGTAAACAAAACATATTGAGTAGATTTTCATTTTTTTTTTTCAAAGTTTAGTTTAATTTTTACCACAGTTATAATAGAGAACAATTTAAAATTGAACGATTTGTTCAATTGTTTATTTTGTTCTGTTCAGTTTTAAATTGTTCTCTATTATAACTGTGGTAAAAATTAAACTAAACTTCGAGTAAAAATTAACCTCCCCTATTTCGGCCAATGAAAATTCCTACCCATACCAAACGCGGAAAGCAGACTTAAAATTTGAACGATGATTTACATTCCGAGATTTACGTCTCGGGGGCACCGAAGAGCACCGAAGAACAGCGAAGCCGGCAACGACGACGCGCATCGTTATCCCGCTCTCTCTGGCTAAAGCAAAACTTTGTTTTTACGAACTCGGCAGAGCTTCAATTAGCGCCCGGCTCACCCTACTCGCAAGTAAATCATCGCGATGCACGGCTCGATTGTGACAATTTGAATAACGCCTGGCGTCGCGCAAACTGTCAATTTCCGGCGCAGTCGGCGAAATAATGCCGCGGCCCGATGTTAACGAGCCGGCTAGGTGAGAATTCAGTTTGGCGGGGGCATTGTGCTCGTTACCACCCCCCCCCCCCACCCCCTGGTGCGAGAGCAATTGACGCGAAGAAACCGCCGCGGAGGATGTCGCATTCGACAACAAGTTCGAGCCCGGCTTATTAGCCATAAATCATTGGCCAATATAAAGCTGGCCTCGCGCCGGTGCGATTCCTCGAGAAGCCTCATCCGCTCGGACGGTATCGCGAAAATAAAGTAGAAAGCCGTGTACCATTGTTCCACACGGTTGAATTCCAAAGACGAGTCGTGTCGTGCTAAGAGACGATAACTGGGACAAGATAAGAAGGTCGATCGGGTTCCCGCCCGGGGGGTTGGGGTGGGGGAGAGAACGCGCGCATTACCGTGCTTATGCTAGCGTGCGCGATGCATCATGGACTTTGGCCGTATGTTGATGACAGTGTAGATTGTCCCGACGAGTGTTCGGGTCCGCCCATGTTTTGCATACGATACAACCCACGCCGCGCATCGAAAATCAGCCGCAACCTTGCGTAAATAATACCGAGCCGGACATCGGCACCGGCTACGTTGCCGCGCTCCTAATCGCGCCGCCCCGGATGAAGTTGTCGCCGTCGCCGTTGCCGCGCGGACCCCCTCCGAGACCCGAATTAAAATTTCGGAGCCGGCTCGGCCAGGAATGCGCTTTAATTATGATGTTATTAGTTAAACAATCTTGCCGTTATGCATATTAATTTCGTCAGGCCGGGATTTTCAGATTTATGCCGCGCGGACTTGCCAAGTGCAAGGGCGTTTTGGTAGCCGCATGTCCGACGGTGGGATTAAATATTTAATTTTCATGATCGTTATTTTAATTAAAGTGCCCCCGCTTGCTCGGCGTGTTTGTTTTATCGAATCGTAGCGTGAGGCACCGTGAGACGACTCGCCGCGAGTCTTAGTCAATTTCTTTTTCTCTTTTTTTTTCTTTTTTTTTGCGCGCGCCTTCGTAAGGGTCTCTCGTTTTATGCTTATTGCAGCTTGCAAATTATATTTTTCGTTTAAATTCGCGGGATGACATTTAAGCTGAATCGTAATGAGGGAGGAACACTTTTTGGGAAACAAATTAAATTTGTTTTTGAATTATTGCGCAAAGTTGCAGGGAACCCGTGTGGAGTTTGCAAGTTTGCAAACTGGAGTATTATTTCGAGAAATTATTTTGAGAAAGAGAAACGATGATTTATAATGGAAGCTCGGGTTCTATGTTATTTTTATGACTATAAATGAAATTTTGAAAGGCATTCTTAGATAGTATAGTTTTAATGCAAAATTTGCTTAATTTTGAGTATTTTTACATAATTTTAAAATTTAATCCATTTATTCAAACACTCACAATGTTTAAGATTAACACTGTATGGAAAGAATATTTACTAAAAATTATCAATGTTTTTAGTAAACTGGTCGTATTGAAAAATGACTACCTCAAGTTAGCAAAACATATCAGTTTGTCGAATATTATTGTTTGAAATTTGACAATACTTTTTATTATCTTAAAGATAATAACTTTTCAATTTTTTTTAATCTTAATCACCATGTGGCAACTATTAATAGATATAAAATAAAACTAATATAAAAGTACAACAAAATATAAATTAATGTCCGAATACTAATAACATTTTCATTTTCAAATACATATATCAACATACAATTACTTTATCTCCTTATCGAAAGAAAATATCACTAAATTACTTCATATTTACTTATATTTTTAACAATATTTTTCGACGGGGAATGAAACAAAAACTCCCGTTTTAATGTTAAAACCGGCGTTACAAGGAATTTGAATTAAGAGTAATTATTTTGCAATATCTCAACCCACATTGAACCGTCGTTAAATAATAAACAGCCCCTATAATTCCCATTTCCAGTTTTACTATCTATTCCACTAATAAAAATCCGGGCCACTTTTACGACTGTCAAAAAGCATTATTACATTTTTCCATGCCCGTAATTAAAAATGTATACCACGATTGAAAGCCCGTGCGAAAAAGCTTCCGCGAAAAGTGCGTTACATTTTATAGTCGCAAAAACTATGGATTTAACGAGCTGTCAAGCGACGATGAATCATTGGCACTCTCATTACGCATTTTCTCTAAATTGAATTCATTTTTATTAGCTGGTTATCGCGAGTAATTTGAGACCGCGACACACGTCACTGATACGAAACGACGGAAGAATGAATATATAATGAGATGACTGCACAATACAGATACTATTACCTCGCACAATACCGCGAGATATATACAAAAAAAAAAAAAAAAGAAAAGAAGCCTTTATAGCCTGACAATGGTCGAAATACAAAACTGACAATGCCAACCGCGAATTGCATCGGTCACTTATAAACCTCTTAATATTAATTTATATCGTCATTGCGGCGCAGTAATATTTCGATCTGGTTAATGCAATATGTATAATGCAATCAAGCTCCCTGAAATGAGCTGCTGGATTTACGTCTCATGAGAGTCCAACTCGTTGCAGAACTCAGCTGTGTTTATAAAGAACTAAAACTTTCATTTGCACTATGAACAACATTTACTCCGAATATAACGCGTTTCTGAATTAAGCATAATTCGTTCACTCTGTTGCGAGCATTATATTACATTTTACATGTAAATTATTTTGATAGAAACATCTTGTGTAATTTAATGGAATTACACAAATATTATCAACAATATTTTAATTATAATGGTAAAAGAATAAGGACTTCAAAGCATATGTGCATATAGATATTTTTTTGCAAAAATAATGCAGTTGATAAAAAGTACGAAATTTTTTTCATGCGCAGTAAATAACACTGTAAAATTTTGTACTAAATGTAATATGCAAACAGACTTTATTCCCACTTTATGATACGGTATACTTTTTGATATTAATTAATGAATAATAATAAAAAAAGTTCATATAATAATCATGACACGATATATATTTTTAACTAATTTTTCCCTCGATGTATTCGAGGTATTAGAAAAAAAAGAGACCCTATCAAAAATCTAAATTTATTACGCAAGAATTTAATTACATATATGTTTGTTTTAATGCTTAAAACCGGATTTCATGATAACGTCAATACTTATTCTGTGTGCGCGTTACAATGTTTACTTTATGAAAGGGAAAATTTTGCAGAACCCAATTTTAAGCTGTAATTAAATTTTAAGCACATAAAAGTGGGAATCATAAAAATATGTCTTTTTTATGGGACTCCTTTATAACAGTTTGATTACTGGCGCCACCGAGCGAAGGAAGCTCCAAGCTCCTAGTGTGATATCGATTTTGTTCGAAGTAAAAAACCGGATACGTTATCATTTTATCTATCCGCGAATATAAAACTTTAATGTTACAATACAAAGTTTTCGTTTTGCAAAAAAATATTTCAATTTCGTAATGCTTAATAAAATTACACATAAGTTAAAATAAAAAATACTCCAAATCAAATTATACTCATAAAAAAAGTTTATTTGTGTGAAGATAACTGCTCATTTAGAACTCTTCTATTAAAATTAGTAATAAAGAAATATCATTTCATAAAAAACTTGTTACAAATAATACTGACCAGATTTCTATTCATTATAAGAATGTCTATTTGTAAATAAACATAACAACTCGCACAATTGTTACCGTCGTTCGAGAATCGATACTCCATTTGATATATTCTAGCATACGGGCAAACCAACAAGTTTGTACCGATAATAGTAGCTTATTTGAATACAAATAATTTTTTAATATAATAGTGAAACAATAGTTAATTTCATAGTTAATTAATAGTGAAATAATTGTGTAATGGACTAACTTCAAAGTTTCGTGTTTCAGAAGATATTGCAATTTTATAAAATAACTGATAAAGAATATCCCATTAAAATCCAAAAATTTGCCACTAATACTATTATTACTTAAACTCAAACTATTATACTATTCAATCTGTTTAATATAAACAGAATTATTATTTACATAAATCTATTTTTATTAACAATAAATTATCCCTATTACAAATACAACTTCTTTAATGAATAGAAATCCTATTTGACATAAGACTATTCCATTATTCTCAAATAGACAGTTTTGTGAGTTTATAATGCTATATTTTCAATTTTATTGAAGTTGAAAACAAAAATATCATATTCCATGGCGAATGTATTTTTCTTCGATACGTTTCAAAAGTAGGGAACTTTTACCGAGTTGCGCAATTGAAGACGTGAGAAAACAGGATGACAAGGGTATTTTTGCATTCCCCTGAGGTACCTTGCGGTCTTCACCTATGCCTCACAAAAGTGGGGAATGTCATGATGTGACGAACGAGGGTGAATTTCTCACTTCGAACGCTTTATTCGTGGAAAGCTCATTTCGCTTACTTAAGCGTCTTTCATTTAAAAGTAAAAAATCTGTACTGCTTTCCCTTCACGTTAATTAAATGTAATTAATATTCTTTGGTTCCGTTATATTAAATTCTTAATATACTTTGTAGGTTTATAAAGCTGATCACTATTCCATTTATTTTCTTCTTTCATTTCAATAATATAAAATTATCAAATAAAGAACCATAACATTTAGAGGAAAAAAATTGCAAAACGTCTAGAGAATATTTAATTATCATTTTCTCCATTAAAATTATTTTACTTTAAAATCACTCGATCGACTTGCATTAATGACAAATAATTGTTATTGGTTTGCAGTAAATTTACATGCACGCTTATTGTCAGTCGATAACAGTCGATAATTGTGAAATCCATATCTCAGTATGAGTTTCCAGTAGCTTTGAAAATGATTTTCAGCAACAGAATTTGATATCTCTCTGGTTACTTTCGGTGAATAAATAAATATAAATTACTTAATTTTATATCTTGGCTTAAGTTCACGCCTACCGAGCTGAAGCGAAACGTGATCTTGAATTCATTGTCTCATCACATTATATCGCGAGCCAGGACATAACAATGACGACGTAAATGCCTATCTAATCTACCTTTTACCCATATCGAACATAAATCTCTGCTTCGATGAAGCAAGTTTGATGATGCATTAAGCTGAATTCTATCAGTACGATACTTTCTGAGATATTGATCGGTCCATTGCTATGTTACAATATCCGAACGAAAATACAATTTGATCTATTTTTATGCAAATGAAAACATTTAATTATTTCACTTACAAAGTTGCAAGATATAATTTTCTATTATCAAAATTAATATACTGAACTAATTTTAAAAATTATATAAAATTTTGATCTTAATTATTAGTAATTTTAACCACTTTTCTGCTTACAAGTTAAGTAACATGCAAAATATCGTGCAAAAATAACGGTTCGTTATGCAATTATATATTACATACACTAAGGAAAAAGGTACTGAATACCTACACTATATCTAAATTTGGGGATAATATTTAATAATGGAAAATTATTCTTAATTTCATTGTTCATAAATGTTCGTTTAAAGTATTTCAAAGGAAGTATCCGAAACAATGGAAACATTAGAAGCATGTTTTCAATTGAATTAATTTTGATTATGCATGGAAAATTAATTTTTTTCTTTATATATATTTCGAGACCATAAAACGACTTTAATAATACTGCTTTAGACGCTACTGAATTTATAATGGAAAAGAGGCGGTAAAATTTATGACACTTCCTACTTTTAGATGTCTACAAAATAACACGCGTAAAGGCGTCGAAACTTTTACTCGCGGGGCTCTACTGAAACCGTAAATGCCGACCTTTTTTTATAGATATGAAATTACAGAAACGCCTTGTTTAAACGCGAGCATCCTTCGTAAATGAGCGCATATGTGACAGCCTCTCCGGATCTCAAATTACGTGGGGAGCAAGCAACAAGAAAATTTTAACATTACATATATTTTCGCTTCGAAAGTGCAAAACATGTAGCCCAACGTGTCAAGATTTTTTGAACGATATATTTCAGGCTCTAAATAGAACGACACGTGTAAATTAAGTTCTATTTTTAATTCAAAATTATGAAATGAATGAAGTTATTATAATGTAAACCAAAGATGTAATAATAGAATTAGGACTGTCAATTGTTCGAATAGGTCAGAAATTTTTAAATGTGAACACCTTCGAACACGTTCAAACATGTTCAAGCAGGTGTTCAAACTGTATAAAACAGATATAGAACAGATATGGATCATATATAGGGAATTTATGAAATCTAAACTTTTATGAACAAATTAAGTAACACTTTTCCTTTTTTTCCTTTCTTTTTCAAACACTATCTTTGTTTAAAATTCGTAAACAACTATTATTCGTCTTTTTTATTCTGAGATAAAGAAAGAGTAATAAATCTATTTACACATTTTGTTAAGTAAAATTATATTAAATTTGTGAATTAACTATAAGACTTCTAAACGTTAGGTAGCTAGTTCAATTCATAATATAGAATATTCTATTCTTTTTTGTGTATTGAATGCGTTCAAACTAAAAATTTATGATTTGAAAATTACATGTATGTTGCAATATTTATATTGCATGCTTTTTGAATACAAAAAACGTTTTTAAAATATATGTAATACAACTGTAATATAAAGTTACAATGTATTTTCATGAAAAATTGAAAGCGTAAAAATAATATTTAACAAAAAAAATAGTTTTTTATATTTCTTATACTTAGAGCAGACTTTCAAAAAATAATAACAATAAATTAGCATTAAACCGACAATAGAAATCTAACTAAAATACAACGAATAACTTTAAAACGTCGAATATTTATTCGTCGGAAGTTGTTTGGAAACGCGATCGTAAAAAAAAGATTGTTATGTCCATGTTGCTCGTATTCGATTGAATTCCTTCGATCCTATGCTGTACATCTTTTTCCAACGACTCTTTTACACGCTACCCGACGTTCTCGAGTTCTGTGAAAAATTGGAAAAACAGGTTGGAAAAAAAAACCACTATTTCTCGTATGATTTCTCGCCGAACACTACACAACAATAGCAATAACTAACAGTTTTGTTTCATTTAAATGTTCGTTTCGCCGGTTTCGCCTTTGTAAATTTGTCTCAAATACTTATTTTCCATATATTCATTCACAAAAGTGTCATACACCTTACTATTATGTCCTAATATATATGTAGCTAAATTTTTTTTTTATATTTAACCGGTTCATTTATGGATTTTCATCTTCAATTTAATTCCAAAAATTATATATATTTAAACTACACTGAGAGAAATATATGAGTATATTTTACTAAGTGTTTTCGTAAAGTTGTGATATATTATCTTTCTTTTAAATAAATACTAATATTATTTCATATATTACGAAATCATATATTACAAATTACCAAGATCTTGGTAATT
>JABFPN010007441.1:0-10306 GCA_022817305.1 Leptoteleia sp. ZL-2020
TAACGTTCTCTCCGGAACACTTTATGTACATGTGTTCTGTGGAGAACGCATTAATTTTTTTCAGAACGTTTTATTGCCGTTCCCGTTCTTTTCGGAACACTTGAAGAACGTCTGTTTTTACAGTGTAGTTGGAAACTGATATGACTGAAGTATGTACTCAAATCAAATAAAATACAATTGTTAACTGGATAAACGCAATCAATTACACGGAGAGAAAAGTTTAATAAAATTTCCTGACATTCTTAGTAAACTGGTTATATATTGGCAAAACTTTAAAAATTACTATTTTAAGTTAGTAAAACGTATCAATTTGTTGAAAATGATTCTTGGAAAGCTGACACTTTTTACTAACTTAGGATAGTAATTTTTCAGTTCTTGCAAGTATATGACCAGTTTACCAACAATGTCAGTAATTTTGATTAATCTTTTCTCTCCGTGTAAAAGATATACTTAATTGTAACTTTAGTTACGCAAAGTTCTGTTTATTTACTGAAATAGCTGTAAATGAAATTATTCTATTTACAATGAGAAAAGAATAATTAAAAAATTTGACGTTTTTACTAAATAATACGATTGTAAAATAGAAAATTTTAACGTCTTGTTTATATTTTTTTATAAATTGCTTATAAATTTGCTTAATTCTACGTTTTTCTATATGTCTATTCCTTCATTAATATTCAATAAGCTTGCCACGTAGAGCAATTAAATTAAGAATCTTTAAATTATTTCGTACTTTCAAATATATTTAAATATTACGATAATTGAATTTCTCGTGATTTAATCATTATCATTTAAAAATTCTTCCACGACATTATTTAAATATAATTATTGATAAATGTGTTTTGATGATTATAAGCAGTTTATGCACTAATTAATGAAAACACTGCAATTAAAAATTGCTAATTCTTTTGTTTGCGATATTATCAGTAATTGTCAAATATAATATATAATTTATTTCATAGCAATAAAGTAATATAACATAATTGTGTGCTAAAAATACCTGTAAAAATTGCAGCCGGAATAATTGATCTATTCCACAATAAAAATTAAGTATTTTTTATATTTAAACATATTATAAAATAAAATATTAAATGTTGTTTCATTCTAATTTAAATCAATATTATTTAGCATGTAAAATTAGAATTTTCAAAATGAACATCTATTATATATGAACAAAAAAAAATTAAATATTTGACATACACGAGCAATTATTTAGTATTCCTGAATTTCAACAGAATTATAGTAAACATCAGAGTAGATTTTTCTGGAATGCAACAGTTATTGTATTATGCTTTTAGAATGTTTTCGCAGCATAAAATAATGCTAACTCAATGCATTCACGATTCGATGCAATTTGGCGACTTGGGTCGTGTTAAAAAATATTATGTGAATGAACAAAGTGTACGAGGGGAAAAATGCCATTGTAACAATAACATTCTTCATATGGAATGTATATTATCGAAACATTCTCAGTGGATGTTAATTTTATGATGTTCATTATAGGATCAATAGCATGCGGTATTAATTCTGAAAGATTGACTTAAAAACAAAGTCAACTTCACTTTATTAGCGTGTGGTAATGTTGAAGCACTCGTAATTGAAATTATTTAAATTCGTTGTTAGTTTGTCAACGAGTACGTTGATAACAAAAATAACAGCACAACTTCAGTGTTTTCTTCGTTGAAAGTTTTTCACGTAATATTGTAACCTAAAAGTGTCAGTACGCTGACTTTGTGTAACATTAAGATTAAGTAATGGGATCAATGACTGTCTGTTCTTATACTAACAACGCTTTGACATCAAAATATTTTCAAAGTCTAGTACATGCGGAAAAATGTGCGAGTTAATTTTTTGTCAAAATATGAGAGAAATGCTGAAATAAATAATGTATTTACCCAACTAATACTTTATTGTTAAGTCAACTAAATTTATAATTGAGCGAAACATCAGCTATAGTTTTGATAACTGAAAAAATTTTCATTTGAAAAAATTGTATGTTCAGAAGTTAATATTCTGAACTCCAATATTCATCAACTACTAGTTCTTTAAAATATAATAACTTTACTACAAATTGATACACACTTTTATATCAGCTGTAATACGAAAATAAAATGTAATGCTTAAATAAAATTAATTAATTAAACTCAGTATAAGTTTTAATTGGCTCCACTACATTTTTCTACGTCTTCCTAATTAACATGAGAAAAATAACTCGGTCATTTTACCGCGTGTACCATTTGTGGTCGACTCGTTAGTTCGAAATTTGCATCGAGTGAAAACGTCGAACGAAAAGTGAGCGTTTTTGGTTCAACGGCACTGTTTCCCCCCGTGTGACATGCAATTAATGAAATTGTTTTCCTTCATAGGTACCTCGAACGCATCGTTGAGCGAGTGCATTCTCATACGTTCTCTCTCATTGCTCTCGAGCCTTCGCAAATTTCTTTCCCGTGCTGAGATGCCGCTTTTTCTTCGTCGAGTAGTAGGTGGTCCACTGCGGTTCCGTCTCTTAGCCTGTTTAGGGCTTCTTTCACTTCCACTGCTGTCACTCTCCTCGCCCACCTTCGGCAAACAACCCAAAATAGAATAATCGATACAAGAAAGTAAAAGATGGAAAGAAAAAAAAACAAGCATAAAAACTATCCATTCAGGATGATAATTAGTCCGCATTAATTAGAAAATTAATACAAATAATTCAACAACTATTGAATAACATTCAAATTATTCAACAATTCAAAAAACATTAATAATTCAATTCGATAATTAATTGATTTTGATAAAATTATTTAGTAACCAGGTTTGAATGAGGAAAATTAATAAATAACAAAGTACATTCTAGCTCATTGACCGTTATCACCGGCAGGTACGCTACCTTGACAATATTTATGTCAACTTTTAAAGCCGTTAAATAAAATCAATCACGAGATCGGATTAATTAATTGCCATGATTACGCCATTTTACCGCATCAACTTTAATATTATATAATAATGTCTAATAGTTGAAGATAAGATAACGTCTTTGTTTGAGTTGCGACCTGGAAATAAGACGTTTTGATCTCATTCTCGTAACAAAATTTCAAGTTGATTTTTTTGAACAAAACTTGGCCAGGTGATACGACCGCTTGATCCAGGTGTAATTCCACACGTGACAAAACGTTAGATCAATTGTGTTCCTAATGAGTTTGCAGCGAATGAGTAAGCTTATATTGTATTATTGTAGTCAATAACATTACATTTAAAACGATGTCAAACCATAAGCGATTAGATAATTTACTTTTATTTCATTTCTTTCCTCTTTCTTTCTTTCTTTCTTTTTTAATTTCCAATCCACGCACGAAGTACTTTATCTTTATTTATCGTACCCCAAACTGAAAATAAATGTTCGCCCGAGCGAAAAGAAGAGGAACCTGAAATTCGAGTTATGCAAACAACGAGACATTCCTCGCTCTGCCCGAAATACGAATAACTAGAACCGGAAAAATTAATAATTTATCGGCAGAAAAAGAAAAAAAAATCGACTTCGATTCATCCGCGATGCCAAATTGAACATCAAAAATGTTTCATTGTTCTTCGCGCTGGAATAGATTAAGACATAATGTTTCGCAGATAGTTCGGTGTGTATTTTTAGCCGTGTTTTTAAAATGCGTTTTAATGGCTTTCAAGATAATTTATTAATTAGGACCGACGGTAGAGCGCCACGCAATAATATTCGTCGTGTCTTTTTTTACTCTTTTTTTTTTATTTCCCCCCGTTATTTCTGCATGGATTGTCACCGTTGCATATCGTACGGAATTATCGAGCTTTCGCTTCAATTATCTGCGACGGGCGATATTTGCAATTATAATGCGCGATATCATAATCTATTTTTATTTTTATCGTACGAAAAAAGTTTTCGCAAATATTTAAACAAAATATCCAACATTTATCGCGCTGTTTTTGTGCGCGAATTTCGACCGGGATTACGAATAATTAACGCGGGTTCGAATTAATTGAACCGAGACGGTTTTGTGGAAGTGCGTCGCTTGATAACTCGAATTTTGTTTTAAACTGAATTCAATCGTCGTTCGGTATCGCCCTTTTATCATGCGGATTATTCTCCGGCAATTAGTAATTCGAAAATTAAGCCGGATCATTCGATCGTAACTTGCGTAAAAATTGACTTTTGGAACAAATTTTATCGGACAAAAATCGCAGTTAGTTTTTAAAGAAGAAAATGTACCACATTTTAACGTCATTATAGTAATCAAACATTTCTCTGCACACGGAAGAAGAAATGTTCCCATTAGTATTTAAATTTTCAATATGAAATATTTCTGAAAAAGTCGTGATATAAAATTTCTTAATTTCGTTAGGCTCCTTATTATATCATTTTAAACTTTTATAATCTTATATAGTAACTTTTATGACTTTTTAAATACATCCCACTTTCACTATGTAAATAATAATTTGTAGAATTTGTTTTCTCTGCGTGTCAGTGACCTGAGAAAAGTGTATTTCTTGATTGAATGACCTAAATTTCATCTCGAATAGCCCAACTTTGCACGTAGAAAAATTTTATGGTAAAAGATCCTGTACCTTTTAGCAATTTCGAGAGACTAATATCAAGAAATCAGTATTTTTGTTTCATACTAATTTTATGGTACGATAAAGATATTTCTAATATTATAAATTATTGCGTAGTAAAATTGCTATGATTAAATGCACTTAAATTTAACTTTTTAACATAAATTTTGTTGCGTTTAGTTAATTTAAAGAAATAACCATTGTACTCTGTCAAATTCAGATTTTTTTAAAACCAAAATCTTCTATAAATCAACAAATACATTATTCTCACTGCACATTTTTCTTTAGTGCTTCTTCGCTAGTCAAGTTATTATTACTAAATTTAGCCGGTTTCATTTTCTAAAGGAAAAAACTTGAGTGTGGTAATGTATCGTTAATTGGAATCAATTCCAGGCGCATACGCGGGGTTTCGTTCGATTGATTAATGATAAGAATTGTTGCTTGATAAAGTTGGAAGAGTGTGTTTGTCTTTTTTTTTTTTGTTTTTTTTCTGAGTGGGGTATTTTTAGTTCCGCTGAACGAGCGTGACAATTATTCAGTGAATTAAATTACAAAAATACCTCAGCGCCGACGACATTGTGGCGTCCTCGTTTTCCGGTAAGCGAATCCACAGAGGCGTCGTCTAGGTCGATGTACATCTCCTGATCAACACAGTCCTGATCGCTGCTTGATAACCGTTCCAAGTTTCGCATTATCCTGCAAATTGTGCGCAACGCTGTTATTAACCACTAATCGTGTATCGTGACATTGATAATCAACAATGCAAAAATACTCGTTGATTAATTGATTTAAAATTAACGTGCATTGTAAAATGACGAGATTTATGCGCAATTGTTATACTTCATTGAAAATTTTCATCCTGATATATTATAATGGCACGCACAAGAAGAGAGATAAAAGACGAAAAACTAACCTGTCAAAGTTTTGAACGGAATGACAAAGCTGTTTAATATGATCTTTTTATAATGCAAAATTATTTCCATAAAATAATTTGCTCCTTACAATTGATCTTAGACTTGTGAAAATTGTCATTTCCTTCTACACTGGGCAAAATATGACAGAAAAAATAACTGTTTTTAACTGTGTCTTAGATATATGTTGGTTTTTATATAAAAATTATTGTTTTTTAAAAGGAAACATTTCTGTTTTATCTATAAATATAATTTGTAAAACTAGTGTCTTTGCTTTAAAAAAACAGTAATTTATAAATAAATCTTGGGTTACAACTTCGACTTTTACAACGTATAGTGTTAGAAATTTTAACTTATTTTAAAATCGTACCACGTTTTATTAACTTCAAATTTAACAATTCGATATACAACTTTGATAACATATGTTGCAATTTTTCATCCATTATTTCCCCCCCGTGTGCTCATTCTAAGGTTTCAATGTAACTCTGTCAATGTCAGATTGAAGTAAATTTTCAATCAATGAATTGTATTCGATATCCGAGCAACAAGAAAAACGTGTACGACTTGTTTACGTTGTGTTGCAAAAGACGTTGTATTTTTACGTTCGAATGCCCTGTAATTTTCCTGATAATTTTATCGTATATAACCAATGCTAGCTTTTTATTTGAACGAATTTCGAATTTCGCTTTAATCAACTGCTTGTTAGGTGGCCGGAGGTACGGTGTATCTGATTTGTTGCATAAAAATAGAATCATTTCAATCAGTCGATTTTCTCCACTGGAAAATCAGGAAACTGAAATGAAAGAAAAATATTCCTCGGATACGCGCGGATAAAAATACAAATCTATTCATTAAAAGGAAAATAATACGCGGTAGTAAATAGGACTGATTATTTAGCGTGTTTTATAATGGAAGATCATAACCCGGAATTGCGGGAATTCCAGAAAATAGTGTATAGAAATTATAGATAAACAAATCACTGTCGTGCATTAAAGTCAGTTCACAACGAGTGACCCGGGGTCGTTTCAAGGTACAAACTATTACTTTTGCAAACTATTTAATTTATAGTTATTATATTGTTCTGGGAATTAATACTATTGTTGTTATTAGTAGATAATTTTTTTCTGCTGAGAACACATTTTTAATACATTTTATTGTAAAGTTAGAAATTCAATCTTACAAGTGTAATCTTAAAGTATTCGTACAAAACTTATAATTTTATCCAAAAATTAGTTTTGTAATTATATTACAACAGAATTTGAACTTTTCTGTAATTCTTAAATAAAATTTTTACACAGCATTCATATATAAAAAGTGTATTAATGTATGTCCAAAAGTTTACGAGATTAAATTTAGATTAAGTGCTTAATAATTATGTTTCATTAGATACCAAAAGTATAAAAAAGTAATAACTGTCGTTTAATATCGATTAATATCATTATAATTTAAATAATATAAACTGTTTACATGCGAATAATATACTAGGATAAACACTTTATTTGAATAAGCGCAGCATATCTCCCAGTTCTCACTGTAAAGGTAAGTTAAAGTAAGAAAAAAAGAAGAAGTAGAGATAGCAATATAAAGATATAAAAACCTTGGAATTTATTTCAAATTAAACATTTGATTCAAAACTTTTCTCGCTTTATGAAGCGTTACACATTCTTCGGTAAGAAAATGTCTGAATCCATTTAAATAAACATTAGAATAGGTGAGATTTTTGTCGATAAGTCTACAACGAAACTGGTAACAGCGAGCGCAGCTTAATACCACACGTATTAACTTATGCCGCATTAGAATAATTTATGCGAGACTTAGTGTTCGCTGAAAACACATATACGTGTCGATCTGGATAAATTTTGAAGGTATCATTCTCGATAAAGAAAAATATTCTAATGGCGTCGTAACAGATTCAATATTTTTACATCGTTTCCTCATAATCATTAAAATGCAACATTCGCTTTTGTAATATTAAACTCGACATGTTTAAATTTTAATTATTAACGGCCGAAATACATTTGCATAATGAACTTATTTAGTCAACACGAAAAATCCACTGTCGTGTCTCGGGGGAAATGCGAAGCGCTGTAAATTATAATAAAAAAGCCAACAAAAATCCCCGCAACTGTCACGTTTTAAAAATCAAACTTCCCGCGGCGAAAACAAATAAGACCGTACCCCACCTCTTCCCCCGTGGCTCGGTAGCGCTTACCTTAGCTAGCCTCTTTGTGAACCGAGCTTAAACCTACGCAGCGTTGCTTAGCAAGTTAGACGTCAGACAGCGGGGATATCCCGGTTAGCGGGGATATCCCGTTCTTGTGCCGGAGGCCGATTCAATGCCAAGAATTCGTTGACACATATAAGCATCCGTCACGCCGGCACACGCTCGTACACAGGTGCAAAGAGAGAAAGGGATTTAACGATGATTGCGGCGAAAAACGCCAGCGGAATACGATCGTCTCGCATTATCGTAACTGCAATTAACCGGCGTTGCCGCGGCATGACGAAAATGTCGATGCAAACACTAATTGCAAACGATAAACCGAGTTGGATTTTTCACGAAAAGTTGTTCCTTGGCTCCGCGCGACACCATCGTCTCGCCGAGTCAACGTTCCACGATTGAACGGCGGTTAATAGCAGTTTTTGCTTCCTTATTTATTATTCTACATTTCATTCAACGGAGACTGATGCGAATTTCGCCGGACAACAATCAATCCCTTCTAAATTTCCAATTATTTTACTACGTCATAATACCGACTTTACCGAACACAAAGGATCTTCTTCGCGTCAAATATTGTAAGTTTCAGTTTTATCTGGTAATATATCATTTAAAACTAGCGTCTTTGCTTTTAAAACGGAATAATTTTTATTGAAAAACCAACATATATCTGAAACACAGTCAAAAGCAATAATTTCTTCTGTCATTCTTTACTCAGTGTAGTGATATAATTTTTCCCGCGTTAAAATACACCATTGCAACATTTTTATCTTATAAAAAAACACTTTAGATCGTAAAAATATTTGCCATTATAATGCTCACTAATTATATGTGAGAATCTCAGCAGGCTATTAGGAACCATGGAACTTGAATTGGGATAAAAATTTTAACACATAAATTCCGAGGAACGCGTTGCCCAATGTATCGCATAATTATTTAAATGTTTACAATTCGGAGAATAAATTTAATTACGTTGAAAAATGAATTCACGCGGGCAAGACAATTTGAAAAACTTTTCTTCGTTCCTTTGAAAGGAGTCTATTTATCGTAGCAAAGAAAAATGTAAATGCGCGAAACGTCGCGCAAATTCAATGTCTTTGTCGTGGGCTTTACCTTTGAACTTTGCTCGCGCGAAAATACCACCGCGTCCACCTCCGCTCGCCGAAATAGTTTTTAATTGTGCTTCCCAGCCATTCCGTTTCGCCTTTCGTTTGCGGCGCACTTCAGCTCGCGCGGGTTCTCATATTGACCTTTGGGAACAATCTTCGCTTATTACAACACGCGACCTTTCGTAAATTTACGGAAATATTAACGCCGCCATTGTTTCGCCGGCTTGCGAAATCACGATTTACAAATCCGATTTGCGCTTTCGATCGGCAATTTTCTTCTTTCCGCGCGATATCAACGCCGCTTTACAAGGCATCATCACGTCCTTGCAGTCATTCCCGTAATATCATTTATCTTTCGAAGCGACGATTACGAGCGATTTTATTAAGCGCTCAATATTTGAATTGTAAATCGGATGCTGCTATCAGCGCACATTATTTCCGCAGAAAATCATTTCTGATTAAACAAAAATTGATCCGTCGAACCGATCGAGTTAATTGCGTGAGTCATACGAAATAAACTTTTAATTATTAAGATTAATTTGTTTTTTTCTTTTTTCAAGTTGCGTAAGAGAATTTCCCTGGGATTGATTCATGGAAAAAAAAGTGCGCTACTTGGAGAAACAGCTGTTGTAATATCGATGTTATTAAAGGAAAGTTTCGATTTTGCATTGAGAGGAATTTATCAGTAATTGTTGTTATATTTTATAATATCTTAGAGATATGTGAGGATATGTAGTATTCTTTACAATACGATATAATAATTTAAAAAAATACTAGGAAAAATGTCACTGTCAAGAAATGGAACCCGTTACCTCATATTCTTTTTTTTTTTTTTTTTTTTTTTTTTTTGAAAACAACGTTTATTTATACATTTCAATACATTTTGTTACTAATTAGAAGACTTTTTTTATTAATTAGAAAACTAGACGATGCCTTTAACCACCATTCTTCACGGTCGTTTGGAAAAATATTGATCTTTGCTATTAAACTTTACTGTCAATGTGGGAGGGCCCTCTTGTTCACATTCCTCTCTAATAGTTTTTTTTAATGCTATATGAAATAATACAAAATATTATAAATGACCATATCACCGAGTTATTATCAAACATAATAACAACTGTTAGTAAATTTCTCTCATTAAACGGATAGCGAAATTTAAACGTCTTTAATTAAACAAAAAATTTTGGAATTCTCGTGCGCGTTAATCAAAAATCGTGATTTGTATGAAAATTATGAAAATAAAAGATTGATTACCGAGCATCTAACAATGAAATTGCGCAAGTTCGTGGGTTTACGTTGAAAAATTGCTGCGTTTGAAACGCAGCTATCGGCAAGATGAAAAATTAGCTATATAAAAAAAAATCACGCCTTGAATATTCAACGACTCACATCCGACGTAAACAATCTCTTTAAATACATTTCTTATCGCAGTAATGCCGTTTTTTAGTATTCTTAAAATTTATTTTTTTTTTTTTTTTTTTTTTTTTTTTTTTTTTTTTTGTTTTTTT